>OZ005740.1:62863889-62991331 GCA_963930735.1 Dioctria linearis
GCAATCGAGTAGCAGACCCTCCCACCGCACTATCAGCAACGAGGTCAGCAGCAATCACAACAGTAGCTGCATTACCACCAAAGTTACCAGCAGTTTCAAAGTCCACAATACCACCAGCCGATTCTCCTCGTGTAAGAATACCATCACTAGGGACTGTAGCAGCGTTCATCAAATTTTCGGTACATAACGCAGAGAGAACAGTATCTGCCAGCAAGCATTGTATTGCTTATGGTCACAGCATTGTGCAATTCCTCAGTCAGACAGGCACTAACAGAATTTGATTTTTTTTTGTAGTGTTCACTGGTAGCGGCAAAGTACCCGATACATTCTGCTTAGATTATGTAGAATTCTGTTTGGAAGAATTTTTGCTATATTTGTTTTTAGCACACTCAGTAGGCGATGTCGAGGTCAATGAACTCCGATGAGCCACTTGAGGTAAGGTTAAGGTCATAGAATTATTAGATAAAGACATATACTTGGCAAAATCTTATCTTAAAGATGCAACTTCAGAGGAAAGCGACGATATTTTCTCCAATAAACTGCTGTACGGCACATCAGTACATACTGAGCACCTCCAAGAAACACCAGGATTATTATTTATAAGCTTAAGAGCTAGATCGTCCAATTTAGCACACCGCTTATGAAAACCGCGACAACATAAAAAGCAACTGATACTATTACCGAAAAGTTCTCCAGAACATTTTCCACAAAAATCCGACATTTCACTCTAGTGATACGCCAATTTCAGCACGAGTAAAATTAAACACGTCCGATGCCGACAAGAGCTCAAGTCTCAATTTTATTTCAATGGTAATTTTAATGAAGGCATGCTAGACGACACCATTTCCTGACCAGTATTATATTACTCTCTACAGTTCTACCTTACGGATAGAACGAGACAGAAACACCCACAGAAATACATCCCGAAGGCGTGTCGAGGAAATAGGTTAGCGACGGGAATAAAACGTTCACGAGGGGGTGGCGGAACGGAAATAAGGTCACTCATAGAAATACATCACGAGAGTGACAAGAAAGCAAACGCTTCTTAGAAATTACATCACGAGAGTGTACGGAACGGGAAAGCGTCTACAGAAATACATCACGAAGGTGTACGGAGGGTAAGAAAGTAAGGACTTACAGAAATACATCACGAGAATATGTGGAACGGAAACAAGTCACTCACAGAAATACATCACGAGAGTGTACGGGATGGAATAACACCTACAGAAATACATCACGGAGGTGAACGGAGGGTAAGAAAGTAAACACTCACAGAAATATATCACGAAAGTGTACGGAACAGAAAAACCTACAAAAATACATCACGAAGGTGTACGGCGGATAGGACTGGAGCTGGCTACAGCCAATGGACCTGCGTCAAATAATAAAGAAGTCCTCAGAAATAGAACACGGGAGCTCCTATCTTGTCGGCAGCCAACCACCGACTGAGCTCTCGAATGAATGGCGTGCATATTTTTATACTTTTCTAGCGGCAGTTACTAGAACATTTCGGTAATGTGTACGTTGTATCAGAGTAGGGATAGGAGTGGGAAGATTAGAGTCGGTTATGAATTTATGAGTGATTAATGTAAACTACAGTGGTGAAATCGTCCGTTACAGCAGAAACAATGACGAGCTCACTAGAATTTCGCACTAGGTAGTGGAGAATCGCCTTTTACCCAGTCCCACTAAATCCCCAAAGTATGATTTTTTATCGCACTTTGTAACTCTACATACATGAGCTCCCTCCTATAGTCCTTTATAGTAAATTCCTACAATTTCTAAGCGCCGTCAATAGCGTGGGAGTAACGGTCAATTGTTTCTTAAAATGTTGTGATCATATTAATGCAACTCTCCAAAAGATACATGGCGGCGTGAGGAGACTCTGGTTGACTGCTGATTACCTGTCACTTGATATGAGCTTAGAACTGGTCAGAACTCTTCTTATTCCTTATTTCACATATGGTAGTATAGTTTTTCCTAAACTTGACTCTGTTTGCAAACGCAGGCTTAAAATTGCGATCAATGATTGAAGTCGCTTTATTTTTAATTTACGTCGATCAGCTCATACAACATCCTATACATCTTCCTTACTGGGTTGTGCGTTTGACACAGATCATTAATACGCTCTGATGTACCTGCATATCTCATTGATTGAAATATTCTACTTGCAGTCTACGAGCAGCAGAAGAATTCTAATTCCAAGCTATTTGTCTGTGGTCAATGAAATATTTTACTTTGTGCAACTTTCCTGTTTGTGGAATTCGCTTGCTACAACTACTCAGAGCACTGCCACTGTCGTGAAATTAAATTAGTTGTTATATATAATTTGGATTTGCTTGATAATTAACATTTTATTTTTATTTAGTTATTTTGCTTTCTATTTGCTCAATATTCTTATTTTCTTTATTTTAATGAAATAACCCGTAGTTAAGCTAACATTCATTATTAATTCATTAATTAATGTCTACCATTTTTATCATGCTGTTTTAAGTTCTTGAGCTTGAGTATGAATTTTAATAACGAATAAATGAAATGAAGTGAAAATTAAATGAAATGTTGTTCAAATAAAAATTTAAATGTCCTCTAATAAAATAAAAGTATATTTCTTCAAAAATTTGAATTCTTCCGATGCTCTAAATCAGGGGTGGCCAATACATTAATCGTGATCTACCGGTCAATCGCGAAGGGATTTTTAATCGATTGCGAGGCTATTTCTAGCTGAATGAGCAACACAGGCAGGCTACAAATTTTCGTCAATCAGGTCTGCTACAGTTAAATTTCTAAATTTACCTTTAACCGACCAATTAATTTCCTCACTGTGCAATAAACCATTTAGTCACCACCAAATTCTAGTTAGTTTATCGAGACGCCGCCGTCATGTAATTCTGAGTGCAAGAAAATATAAGTCGAAATTCATCGGTTCGTCATTTAGTTTTGTGAATATTGGCAACATTTTGTAGCTTTCCTAAAAGGAAGTCATTCTTTTTATTTTACTGCTGTGAATGAATGTAAGTATACCTTCTTACTATGTTTTAGCTAAGATTTGTTTATTTGTAGAAATATTTTTTTAATACCACTTTAAATAAGTATTGAACCAGAAAAATCGAAGACTTATCATTTTCATGAAGAATGGGAGCTTGAGTACTTTTTTTATTATAATTAATGTTAAATGTTGTTTCTTAATGTACAATGCTCTCTTTAGCTGTTGCTAAAAAGGCTAATCTTGATATACATTTCTTTGCGTATTAACTATCAAATAGATTACCCACTAAATAGTGATATGCAAATCAAGGGGAAGGACATTGCTAGCCTTGATCGCTCTGAATATCCCTCGGATAACATCTACGTTACTGGGGGATTGCAGGACGCCTGTGGATAAACTGTGTATCCGCAATAAGGTGTCCCTTCAGTGGGTTCCTGGTCACTCAGGGATCGTTTGAAATAAAAGGCACGCCTTTTAGCTAGGGCTGACGTTTTAGCTAGGGCTGACGTTTTAGCTAGGGCTGGCTCCGATTCTCCGTTCCTCGAACCTTAACCGCCGTAGGCGTTGCCACCTCGAAAATTGGGTCTCTCATTAAAACCGATTTTCATACGAAGCATCAGAAGAGATGCGCGATCCTGAGTATTTGCAGGTGCTCCAAACTGTTTCTTGATGGGCCAATAGGAATATCTCTGATTTTCTCATGTGGTTCAGAAGGAAATAATGTAGAACTGTGGTTGGCATCATCACCAGCCACAGCTCACTTCAAGCTTATATAACAAGGATAGAAGTTGCTAACAGCCGTGAGTGTCTGTTCTGCCTGGAAGAGAGCCTGAGACAGCCGAACACTTTTGGTGTGCATGTCTGGCCTTCGTCCAGAGTAAGTTGGATACTCTAGGGTCTGATCTTCTCTCTGTACATAAGCTGAGAAACCTTTATCACCAAGACCTGATGCGCTTCATTAAGGGGACAGGAAGGCTCTGGTGATGCTGATTCTAGAAGGACAGCACAATTTGCTGCTCTGGCCTCCGTTCATGGGATGGGATCTCCTGGTCCCCTGACTTAAAAATAAAAAAATAATGAATTGGAAATGTCAGATTCACTTTTCAATGGCTTTAAGAACAACATCGCAACATCAGTACCATTAAAAATCTTTAATTAATTGCATTTAATTGTATTGAATGAACTGAATCTAATTGAAATTGGAATTAGGACGAGCATTTAATTATCGCTTATGTGAGTTGGTATAGTAACTACTCAGAAACAGTCAGTGTTGGATCAACGAAAAAATATTCTTTCCAATCAAAAAGTCATTCAAAATTATTTACATTACAAAAATTAGTGGTCATTGTTATTTGTAAATTGTTTCGGGAATAAATCAACTTATAAACCAACACAAATTTGAACCAATCATCAAGGATTATTATCAAAGTGAAAATGTTCGTTAATTTTATTCACATGCCTGTTTGCAGTATTTATTTGCCCTCTTTGAAATTTTTTTGTCAAAGATATTCCCTGAAGAATGAAAACGAATTTCCGTTTCGATGAAAAAAAGGTCGCTTAATTGAAAGGAAGGAGATTTACTTCCCGCTGAGATAAGATTCTTTTGTAAAATTCCATATTTTTTTATCGCAATCGGAAGCATCTTTTTGATTCATTTGAAGTAATTCATAGAAATTGCGAGAGGATCTTTCTACCTAACGACAATTGTTAGGTGTTTGCCCTTCTTTATTAAATTTCTTTTTTCATCTTTAATCCGTTGGGGTGGGGGGGAGGCGGTGACAAGAAGACTGTTGATTTCTGACATATCAGATTTTTGAAAAGATAGTTCGGGTATTTAAATATGGTTTTCTGAACGGGACTATATATGATCGATACTCCGGAGTCCTGAATTATGGTGTTGAGGTACATTGTGCTGTGCTGCAGAAACAACCGGAGCTTGTGTTGAAGGAAAGGATTTTTCAAGCAAGTTTTTTAATTTTACTAATAAATAATAGTGTTTTAAGTAAAATAAAAATGAAATATTTACAAAAATAAATATCCATGGCCAAAAATATTATCTGAAAATAAGGGAGGCGCTAAAATTTGTTTATTTTTCATAGCAATTTAGATTATAAAAAATGTCACCCTTCAAAATGTCACGATTTCATTACTGCCATGACGAAGCAAATACAAACGCAGAACACATACATTTCGCCGATTGGCTTAGGTTTTGACCCGATATGCCGTTCCCTTATCAGTTAGTTATTGAATGGTATTAATGTAGAAGGAATTTCACTTTATATGAATTGTGTCTGTATATTTTCCTTAGTATGTAATGTAAATATGAATAAGACACAGCTCTATGATTGAATAGAAGTGCTTTAATAAAATATATATAGTGAAATTGGTCGAACGCAAGGAGAGAAAAAAAATAATAAAATAATAATAAAATGATTAAAATGCAAAAGAAAAACTTTATTTTATTTTCAAGCATTAACACTATGTCTTATCCGAACTTAGCGAGCTTAGAAATTACTTATTATGATTACTCCGGGCGAAGAACAAGACTGCCTCTATGGCTTGAACTTAAGCTTTTTCAAGCTATTTCTTGGCTTTTAGGGAGACGTGAAAAAATGCTGCTTTTGGGAAGTTTTTACGTGGAGCTCGGCTTATGTTTCTATCTGTCCATGAGTGCTGTGGTAAGTGAAATTGCGGCCGTAGATCCTGAGAATTTGCTTCTTTCGATGAATTTGCAGACGAAAAATGATAAGGTGGAATAATTTCATGGAAATGGTTGTAGGATTTTCATGTGAGGACGTAACTATATATATTATTGGCTTATTCAAAATTAATTCTCTTAGCTTCTAAGCGCTCAATTTAAAACGACAAAAATTTTATTGTTAAATATGGAAATAATTTTTCGAATAAATCCAACGCGCATTAAAAACACTCTATATTTAAAAAATAGTAATTTTAAAGTTTTTTTTTTAATTATTCTTTGGTTTGCTATTTAGAAGCTCGAAATTGATTTAAATATTCTTAGATCGTTTTGAAATCAAGAAACATTCATTTATTTGGGTGTTTTTTTTCAGTATCTATGGAAAAATTTAAATTAACGTATCATGCAATTTTTCTATTCACTCCTTTAATATATGGCAGCCATGTTTTGATAAATAAATATGGCGCATATTACATTTCTCGAACTAAAAGTTAGTTTGTCTTAAAATTTTTCCTTATACGTCGACTTTTCTGGATTGCAAGGCAATTAATAATCATAATTTGCGACTTTCGGGGCAAAAATCCCTCTTTAGGTAATCTAGTGTTCAAAGGATATGATAAGTTTTCCTAGAAAGAAATTTCGACTTAACATAGGGCGTTTCGCCCTGAATTATGGAATTTCGGCTTAAATAGGTAAAAGAGATTTGACAATTGAAAGAATTGAATTGATTGTCAAACAGAGAGACGGTAAGAATATCTTGATATTACTAACTCCAGTAATTTTATTTAAATCTTAAAAATAGAAAACCATGTTATTCTCATTATTATTTGGATACAAGATTTGTTAAAAAGCGGGTGAATGCGGTTGAATATACGTGTCTTCCGCATGGTTGGGAAGCAAATAATCAAGTGTAGCATCTTTGAGAAATGGTGTAAATGGTATTACAGAGCCTGATTGGTTCCAATATAAATGTGTCGTAAAATGGAGCAACATTTGTAATTTTGATGAAGAGATTAAATGGGAGGAACAGGTCATTAATTCCAGTGATATTGAAGCGAACAAAAGTAAATGAACTTTAATTTGTGATTGTACTAATACTTAATTTCAATTATTAAGGATTTCGCTAAATGTGTCCTATTTACTACAATTTACCTTGAGTTTAACTTTTTTGAAAATTCAGACTTTGAGGGCGAACACAATCGAATTCATAAAAAAACATTGATCAGGTAAAACACCCATAATATGATTTACTGCATTTTATGTACATGCAAAAAGATTTCTAAAAAAAAACACATGAAAATAAAATAAAAGTAATGTCCACCTACTTATGGACAAGCGAAGTGCATTATACACGAGGACAAAGCTTTACGGTATGTTTTATGCTTTGCAATAAGAAAAGCATAACCAACAGCACATAATACTAGAAAGTGAACGATCAATGAAAAGCAGTAACATTGTAGCTTTCTTTGTTTATTTCTACCTGGCTGAAACGTTCGGTATTGCCCGCTGTGTAAAACTTGCAAGCACAGCGATTATGATAAATAATGAATAAAGAAATGACCTAAGGTCAGAAATATAGTAAATGAGTAATATCAGAAGTTTTCAATGTATATAAACTCAGTGTAATTAGATTGAATAAATCAGGGTTTATGTTGTACTCTAGAAGTGTGTTTCTTATCAGACTTAGAGCTACCTTAGGGGTAATTGAGTTCCTCAGCTCTTGCTTTTTCTTATTACTAAAAGAGCTCTTTATAGCTCGAGTAATTTTCTTAATAGCTATCTCCATAGATCCTACCTGGACTAGCCGCTTGGCCAACAGAGAGCTTCATAGCTGCTACTTGCCAAGCATATAATCATACAGTACAGCGCTTTAAGAAGCACTTTGACGATAGAGTAGAAAACTGATCATAATAAGAGAATAATGAGAATAATAAGCAACAAACATTTCTACACCCTTGCAGGACACGAACAGTGGCATGCGTTCTGCGGAACCGCAACTATATATACCAGTTTTCAAAAGAGAAATGAGTATTCCATTCTTTTCATACAAATAAGAAAAACTCAAATATTCATGCTAACAATACTCCTAATTAATTATTGATAACAGCCTTTCTTTTTCTGATTTGTTCGCTTTGGAAAAAAATTTACATTTTTCTACCGTACGTTTGCGATCTGTGGGACCGCAAACTAAGGACACAAACACATGGAGACATGGATGAGAGTTGGCAACCGACTGACGTTAATGTCTGCGAATACACAGCAGCTCATAAAAATAGATTCGTTTACAACAAAAATAAAAGAGAAATAATATTAGTACGGACTCGTAGACCGCGCGCCATTCCGGAAGGTTAAACTGGTTAACTTGGGAATAGATCCAATTACAAAGTCCATACATTTCCTTAAATTTGAACTCAAAGTTAAGTAAAATTTAGGTAAAAAGTTAGGAAATTTTTCTTATTTATTTGATACACTGTAAAAAAAAGTAGGATAATTCCATAAATTTAAGACACGTTTTTTTCCTAAAAATAAATGTCATTTTCTCTGATATAAAGGGAAAATCTGTTGAACTTCTTCAAGTCAATGGAATATTCAATGGACAGTACGTAAATTTCCCGAAATGTTAAGCTTTCTTGGATAAAAGGAAGAGAACATTGAATAAATTAGGTATTATTCTACGCGAATACTTGCCAATCACTTTAGGGAAAAATTTGTTTCTGTGTATTTTTCCTCATTATTATGAGGTAAACTAAAAAGGAATTATTACGTTATTTTTTCCAAATAATTAACTACAAAGATTACTTTGAAGGCCTAATTTAAGGAATTATTAAGTAAAATTTCCTACCTAATTTACCTTAAGGGAGGTTACCGTTGAGAGGCATGAAAAATGCATGAACTATGGAATTTTTTTTACATAAAATAAATACTTTTGGAAATGGGTTTTAACGTATTTTATTCTTCTATCAATTGAGAGTAAATTCTAAAATCCAAAATGGCGGCTCCATCACCCATCAAACAAAACCGTGCACGTCGTGTTTTGGTCTGCGCGGGGCGCTCCGCAGCTCATTCGAAACAATTAGGGTTTAAAGTTATTAAACTTGATACGATTAGAGGGGCCTTACCGGTTTTCGTTTTCAAAACAACCTATGAATAAAAACATGCTAGCAGTTTAAAAAAAAACATGCTAGCAGTTTAAAAAAAACATTTTTTGCACTCTTTTTTTTCAACGGACGAAAAAAACTATTTGTAAATAAATTTTTGACAAAAAATGGCTTCCTGATGGCCCCGCAAATTGAACTCCTTTTTAATTGCGGAAAGATTCATGTGAATGGGTTCATCCGTTGAAGCTGTAGAACGCCCCGCGCGCTGAAAAATGTTGTTCCCAGAAGAACTCATCTAAAGTTTAACGTTATAAAAAATCTTTGACAGCTTACACCAGCTATTCCAGCACCATACAGTGTCCCTTCATCCTTCAAGAACTGAGTATGCTGAATCTGAAGGTTATTGGCTTCCCGAAATTTATGAGGGTACCTCAGGTAGTGAGAACCGAGCAACCGATATCCGAGCGCCTCAGATACCTGTTTTCTAGCCGGCTTCGAAATCTAAAATACTTTAGATATGAAAATATTATTTTACCCACGTGTTTTAAACACTTTAATGATGATAATTATGTTAAAGGGAGAGTGGGCTTTGAAGATAAATTCTTAAATCTTGTTTACGTAATTTAACCAAAATAGTCGATTTTATGATTGGAAATTCAACCATCCAATATTATTTCGGGACTGTGCTAAGTTTGTAGAAAATCAACCCAGTAGAAGCCAGTCAAAAATATGTTTAGAATTTCAGGGAGGCTACAGTAGAGCACGTTTATCATGGGCGTAGCCAGGTAAGGGCATGGGTAACTTTGGTGCCACCCCCAGAAAAACGCGATCCAAAATATATAAATCCAATTAATCACAATTAATTATATTTATATTAAATATCTTTAAGTTTCAACCAAGCCAAGCATAAGAAAATGCATTAAAAATATAACGTAAATATTTAATAGTGAGACTTTTTAAACCTCGTCGAACCTTTGTGTATTCACCTGGTCGCCTTGCGAGCCTGCAAAAATTACACGGAACTCTCGGAATGCATACCAGCTGTGAAATGGGAGTCTAAGTGCTCCCAGATGGAGCTGTCACTTCCAAAACTTGAAGGCAGTAGTGACAAATAAAGAGGAAGTTAAATTGATGACAAGCACAAAACTGCTAACGATTATTACGAAACCAGAGCTCGTCATTTTCATATACACAGCTCACTCAGTTTTCGCTATAGTGAATGTACTGAGTAATATTTTCCAGACCCAAAATACCACTCTTGGTCAGGATAATGACCTCATTGCAAGTACTATTGGTACCTTTGAAGCATGCAGGAAGCAAAATTTGGACAGATATCGAGAAGCACGAGATTTAGCTGGAACCTGTTAGAGTCTCAAGAAGGAGGCGTCAATAAAAGGATTTTTGTACAGAGTCGACTGTCGGCAAAAGCAGTACAATAGATTTGCCAGCCGATATACAACCAGATGATTTCTGGAAGATCAACGTTTACTGCAAATAATAGATAATAAAATAGTAAATCTGAAACGTAGATTTGGAAATCTACCGTTAGCTCACACTGTGGATGCATTTCTTAAATTGAACATGCAGAAGGGAAAGGATTTCATCAGAAATTATAAAAAAAAATCTTAAGAATTGATTCATCAGCCTTTGAAGCGGAAGCTATGGTCATCAAAAACATGCTTCAATTAAGAAATTTGAAATGAATACCGAAAATTTGTAAAAA
Source organism: Dioctria linearis (assembly GCA_963930735.1). NCBI lineage: Eukaryota > Metazoa > Arthropoda > Insecta > Diptera > Asilidae > Dioctria > Dioctria linearis. The sequence continues at coordinate 62,874,395 of OZ005740.1, forward strand.
CCATATTAAAAAATAGTACTGCCCTAATTTACATAAACTTTTCCAAGCAGCAATAGTACTCCCAGTGAGCTCCGCCGGTTGTGGGAGAACGTGGCTTAGAAGACAATGTTTCAAGAACGATTCACTGGTCAACATAGAGAACGCCATGTCACTGGTCATTGAGAATGCCAATGTTAAAAAAAACATTAGAGCTGAAAAAGTGTTGAGCTGATTTTCAACAAAAAAAGAAAAAGAAAACTAAAGCTTATTTAATTAGCTACCTACTGAGTTTGTGATAGTGGTAATCTTAAAAAAAACACAAAAAGTTAATACACATTTGCGTCAAATCTGTACGTATTATCGTAATCAAAATTGTTTGAGAAAAAGCATAAACTTAGGTAATGACGTGTCAAAATAATGATTTCGGGGTTTTATATGTATGTAATTAGCTTTAGAAAACTTCCGAATTGATGAAATTTGCATAGTTTGGTACAAAATAACGTAATAATCGTACATTGGTACATCAAGTAGATAAATTTGTACTTGAGGATGGAAGATCTTGAAGTGGAAGAGGAAGTGACGGAGAGAAAACTAGTAAAAAAGTTTTGAATACTAATATTTTTGAAAGTTCCTATTTTCAGAGACGAATAACTATCAAAATTAAGATATTATTGCAAATAGAGTTCAATTTGTAACAGATATCGTACGTTTTTCTGTTTATTTTGAAAAACTTACATTGTTTAGTGTAATGATAAAGGAAATCAAGTTAAAAATGTTAGCTATGGTAATGGAAAAATTTTCTTCTTTTTACATATTTTGCATACAATTTGGTGTTTTTAATTCATTTCATCACCGTCAGATGGAATAATGTGCTTTTGGAAAGCATTCACTTGTTTTGAAAGCTTTGCGATCTGTACTCTGCATGCATTAGACTCAGGGCCGGAGCTCTCATAGGTGCAAATGGAGCAGCTGCACAGGGCGCAAAATATTTGGGGCGCCATATAAAAGAGAGCGGAAATGCGACAATAAAAGAAAGATTTTAAATTTCAAGTTAATTTTTTTAAAAAAGAGGAATTATGTGAAAAGAATTATATTTTGTATTCGAAAAGATTCTTTTCACACACAGCAAGGTATGAAATGAATCTCGTATACAGAATCAGAGTTGAATCGGTGCTCTGTAACTTAAAACATTTATATACATACTTTTCCTTTAAATAAAAAGTCTTCGTAGAATCACATTTATACTCCAAATATACTAAATCTTGGCATGCGTGAATACATTCCGTATTCTTACAGCAGGTCTCAACAACAGCATGATCGCTCCTGGTTTAACGATAAGTGTAACCAAGCTATAAAAGCGAAAGAGTCTGCTTTTCGCGCCTATCAATTGCATCCATGTCCGGAAATGAAACAAGTCTACAAGACTGCACGGAACACCTGCAAGTCCATTATCCAGAGAGAAAAATTTCTTTTTGACCAGAATATTAGACAAAGAATCTTGACAAGCCGCAAAGGTAGCAAAGGTTTCTGGTCCCTGGTCAAAACCATCAGGAACAATTTCACCAGTTCCTCTATACCTTCACTACTTAATAATGGAGAAGTGATTGTTGACTCCCTGGATAAAGCTAATATTTTAGCTGCTAGATTCGCTTCAAATTCTCGTCTTCCACCAACTTCACAAACACCTGTTTTGCATCGCCCGTGTGAATGTGTACAAGAGCCAATACACGTTCGTACGAGGGATGTGTTCAGGGTCCTTAAGGATATCAACGTCTCCAAAGCCGCAGGTCCTGATGGTTTTTCGCCCCTGTTAATTAAAAGCTGCGCCTCATCCTTGGCTAAACCTCTGCGCAAACTCTTCTACTTGTCTTATTCGACAGGAAAATTTCCAACTGCTTGGAAGCTAGCTCACGTTCAGCCTATTCCTAAGAACGGAGAGAGTAGCGATCCCTCAAATTATCGACCAATTGCCATCACTTCGATTCTTGCAAAGGTTTTTGAATCAATCCCATCCATAGTTTCGCAGATGACAGTACTCTTGATTTCGCTTACTCCTTTGATACTCTTGCGGAATCCAGGGGGAATGCCGCATGTGTTAAACGAGATTGCATGACTAGATCATTGAATAACGATCTTAACAGTATCCTCGCTTGGGGCAAAGCGAATCGCGTCGAATTCAATGCATCTAAGACTCAAAGCTGTCTCATCTCATTAAAACAAGATCATAACTTAACCACACCCGTTTCTTTTGATGGAGCATTAATTTCTGATTCACCGTCACTAAGCATTCTTGGCATTAATATTTCCAGTAAGTTAAACTGGACAGATCACATCTTCTCTGTTGCCAAAGAAGCATCGAAATGTCTTGGATTTCTGAAAAGGTGTAAGAAATATTTCAGCCCGTCAAATCTAGCGCTCCTCTACAAGTCCTACATTAGACCTAGAATGGAATACAACTCCCATATATGGGCCGGGGCTGGTCGCACAGCCTTAGCTTCATTGGATATTGTCCAAAAGAGAGCCTTCAAGCTCATTGGCGATTTGGCAATAACTTGTCATATCGACTCACTCGAGCACCGCCGCAATGTTGGATGCCTTTCGCTCCTTTATCGCTATATGCATGGTCAATGTTCTGATGAAATATCTAGTCTAATCCCTTGTAGAATGATTCCTGCACGCAATACTCGCGCTGCAAACCGCGCACATCCTTTAACCCTTCAAATTACTTTCGGCGGTACAGTAAAATTCCGAGATGCTTTTTTATCCCGAACAGTGCGAATGTGGAACAGCTTACCATCTTCTGTTTTTCCTCCGGCATACAATCTGCGGAAGTTTAAGGGCGACACACATCGGCACCTCCGCCACTCTCCTCACATCCCCTAATCCTTTCCCTATCTCCTTCCTGTCATGCTGTGCTTTGCATCATAGGGTATCCCCTGAGCTTGGCTTAATAATATATAAAAAAAAAAAAAAAATTATCCACGGACCCCACACCATTAATCAGAACAGAAAAACAGAAACCAAGCCATCATATGTAATAATTATCTAAACTTGGGCTCTTAAATAAGGATCTCCAATTCAAACAAATTGCTTACAAATTATATTCTCTCAACAAAATTCAATTCGGTTTCCATACCCACATTATTCTATCTCTTCCTATTTTCTATACTTCTGCGTTTGCCTGGCCTGAGCATACCAAACCTCATACCATATGGTGCATTATTTTCATTCGCCCAGCGGCGCCCCAATAAAGAGCTAAGCATGCACAGCTTTCTTGTTCAGGCCAACGATAAGGTTAACGAACATTTTTCTACACATAAAAGTTCGAGTTGTGCTTATTACTTGGGGGTGGTGCACTAAAATATTCTGCTCCATGAACAAAATGTATCATCAGAATTGAGTATGACCACGTATGACTGTTCACTAGAAACATTCATACTTGTGTGTTAACCGTAGCCTATGCAAATCCGTAGCAATTTAACTTTGGATTCTTACGCGTTGGATGGCTTACGCATGCATATTAGATGGACATTTAAGATTTATGCATACGTTTGTTACATATGAATGTATAACCGGGCTCTTAAGAGAAATTAATATTTGTCTCTGAACGTAAATATACTCAGCAAGCTTTTTATGTGCATTAAGTAATCGAACATATTTTCAATTTTATAGGCATGCGCATGAGCACAGGAATCCAATTAAGTTTAACTCAACTATATTATATATAGCATATTGTCATTTCGCTTGTTTGTTTTATATTAGTGCCATAAAATGAATTCACCTGATTTAAAGAAAAAGTTATCAGGCAGTGATTATAGAAAAAAACGAAAGCGGTTGGAAGAATTAAATTTAAAACTATCGAAGTATTTAAACAAATTTGTGCATACTATTGTAAGTGGTCCAAGAACAAGTGCTTCCATATCATCAGCCGGAAAAATTGAGCTAAAATCAGGTATAAGTGTAAATATTCAGTTAGTTCAGGTAGCAGAGAATTTTAGTATGGGTAAGGGTGGTAATCAACATCAAACCAAGGCGTCTGAGTATGATTTCGGGGATCCTTTTAAATGCTCCACTTTGAATAAGAAAGTCGTGAAATTATTAATAGAAGAAAACCCGATCCAAATAAAAGCTTTTGATTTTCCTACCACTAAAAAAAGAAAATTAAGCTCTTAGTTTTACTAGAAGTCTATGAAGAACGGTGAGACAGTTTCTAGACTATGGTTAATATATTCAATTTTGCAAGATACTGTATTTTGCTTCTGTTGTCTCCTTTTTTCAAAGTATAGAGAATGTAACTCATTATCTAATTAGGGTTATAGAGATTGGGGTCATTTATGTAGGCAATTGAAAGATCATGAAAATAGTTTTTTTCATATGTCAGGTTTCAAGACTTGGAAGGACTTAGAACTAGGCTTAAAAACAGGTAAATCCGTAGACGCTGAATTGCAGAAGAAAATGTCGAAGGAAATTGAGCATTGCCGAAATATTCTAAGACGCTTCATAATTTTTGTTCTGTATTAAAGACCATAGTGTTTATCATTTAGGGCCAATTCTGATTTTCTGTACGATAGGGACAATGGTAACTTCCTGATGTTAGTAGGGGCAGTTAGTAAATTTGATTTAGTTTTAGCAGAACATTTGCGTAGAATTCAAAATCAGGTGACGCAAAGCAAATACCTTAGTAAATATATTCAAAATGAATTAATAGAGTTATTGTTCAATGCTGTGAGGAAAAGGATATTAGCTAACTTAAAAAAACGCGAAGTATTTCTCGATTATTGTAGATTGTACACCAAACATTTCCAGGAAGAAACAATTATTCTTAATTGTAGGAATAGTGGACTGTGAAAATAATAAAATCAATGTGAAAGAATATTTTTTAGGCTTCTTAATAGCGGAAGAGACCACGGGGTCAGCTTGATTGAGTTGGAATTGAATGAGCTTAGAAAGCTATGCATACCTTTAAAAAACTGCAGAGAACAAGGCTATGATAATGGGGCAGAATTCCGGTATGCGGGCACGAATAAAATCGTTGGAGCCGATAGCTTTTTACGTACCCTGCTCTTGCCATTCTATTAATTTCGATTGCAATTTCGTTTTTCGATGTAATTGAAAGTCTTTATGTGTATTTTTCCAGTTCTGTGAATAGGTGGCGGATTTTAATAAATATTTAAAGTCCTTAACCCTTAAGGCTCTATGTGAAACTGGATGGGAGAAAAGAATAGATTCAATAAGACCTTAAGTACACCATCTAAGAGATGTGTATGAAGTTTTCGTCGAACTATCCCAAAGTGATGACCCAAAATCGAAGAACATGGCAGAAATATTAGGTAGCAAAATAGTGGATTTCAAGTTCATTTCTTGTATTGTGATATGGTATGAAATCTTTGAAAAAGTAAATATAGCTAGTAAATACTTACAGAATCCCGATGTCTGTTTAAAAACCGCGGTGGAAATACTGAATTCTATGAAAGGATTCTTAGTAGAACAGAGAACTGACAGGATCTTCCTGACTTTTTTTGAAAAGGCTAAAATAATTGCAAATGCCCTGGAAGTTCCTTGCACTTTTCCACGTCGCTCAGAATTACGGTCAAGGAGAACGAAGCCACATTTTTCTTACGACGGAAGGAATGATCCAATATTGGATCCCCAACAGAGATTTAAAGTAGAATTTTCCATATCGGAACGGTTCGAGCAAATTAAAGATCATAATAGTATTTTCCAATTTATTTATTACATCGGAAAGTTCAAAAGTGATATGACAGCAATATCGGTTCAAGACTGCTTGAAATTAGAGGAAAAAATTATCTTTTAATAATAGTACTGACATAAGTGGCTTGTAATTATTTGAGGAGATGAAGTGAAAATAGGTCATCGAAAGAAATCATAAATTTTATTTTTGAGAGACAGCTTGAAACTCCTTTTCAAATATCTTAATAGCCTTAAAAATTGTATTATTTTTACCTGTAACGGTAGCATCAGCGTTGCGTAGTTTTTCCAAACTTAAAATAATTAAAAATTTTTTAAGATCTACAATGACCGAAGAAAGATTGGTAGGATTAGCAACAATATCTATAGAAAGAGAGTTAACTGAAGATTTGGACTGTGATGAATTAATTAAGATTATGACGACCTAAATTTTATTTTATATGCATTGCATGATTTCCGAAGTCTTTCGTTTCTTTTATTTGTTATATTCATGAATTGGTAGTTTTATTCACATATTTTATTCTATTGTGTTTTCTTTTTTTTATAAAATATAGAGGAATATGTTTAGTTATTTTTAGTAGTTTATTTTTTTAATGAAACGCGAAATTTTTGGTCTCGCTTTCCACTAGGCTGTTATCTGGGCATTTCCTTATCCGGCTTGTTTTAGTAATTATCGGATAAATTGTTTTGTCGATTTTCTAATTTGTTACAGTAATGAATAATAGTAGCTAGCGAAGGCTAGGCCTGATGGGGAAACCTCGTAAAAACGCATCGTATACTCGACCTCTTTGGTTAATTTAGAAATGAACATAATGTTGAAATTCAAAAGTAAAATTCTGAAATACGGATTTACGTTTAACCTAAACTGAAGTTTAGTACTATTAAGTTGCTTTGCCTCAAACGCCATTTCAGATAAAAACGAGGTCTAATTTTCAGTGTAAATATGCCGAATTACGTTTAATTAGAGTTGCAGCAGAATATTTTAATATTAAACATACTATTTAATTGATTTTTTACTAGTCAAAATAAGGTGCCAAAAAAATAGTCTGCTCCGGGCGCCTCATTGGTCAGCTCCGGCCCTGATTAGACTTAAAAATTTAACCTCAAAGGCTACTCTCCTTTAAGGTTAATTAGGAAGGAAATTTTACTTTATAATTCCTTAAATTAGGTCCTCAAAGTAATCTTGACTTTGTTGTTAAATATTAGGGAAAAATTACGTAATAATTCTTCTTTAATTTACCTCGTAGGAATTAGAAGAAATTAGGAAATGAATAAGGAAAATTTCCTAAATATGAGGCAAATTTCCTTATTTTTTACCTAAATTTTACTTAACTTTGAGGTCAACTTTAAGGAGATGTATGGACTTTGCAGTAAAATCTATTCCCAAGTTCAAGGCAAGATAACGTAAATATTAACTAAATAATTCCCTGTTCAATTGTATTCGCCCTCAAAGTCCGAATTCCCAAAAAAGTTAAGCTCAAGGTAAATTGGATAAATGGGCATGTTTAGCGAAATCCCTAATAATTGAAATTACGTATTAGTACAACAAAAAATTAAAGTTAATTTACTTTTGTTTGGCTTCATTATCACTGGAATCATTTCATCAAGATTACAAATGTTGCTCCTATTTACGACACATTTATATCGGAATCAGTCAGGCTCTGTAATAGCATTTGCATCTTTTCTTAAAGATGCTACACTTGATTTAGGCCAAAAGGTACACTTGATTATTTGCTTCCCAACCATGCGGAATATACGCATATTCAACTGCGTTTGCATTCACCCGCTTTTAACAAATCTTGTTTCCAAATAGTGATGCTAATCACATTGTTTACTATTTACAAGATGTAAATAAATCAACTCAATTCTTTCAATTGTCAAATCTCTTTTACCCATTTAAGGCGAAATTCTATAATTTAGGGCGAAATGCCTTATTTTAACTCGAAATTTATTTATAGAAAAAAATTATCATAACCTTTGAACACAAAATTACCTAAACAAGGATTTTTGCCATCAAAGTCGAAAAATTTGGTTATTTCGTCTTGCCATCCAGGAAATTCGCCGTATAAGAAAAAATTGTAAGTCAATTTAACTTTTAGGTCGAGAAGTGTAATATGCGCCATATTTATTTTACAAAGCATGGCTGCCATATATTAAAGGAATGTATAAAAAAATTGCATGATACGTTAATTTAAATTTTTCCATAGATACTGAAAAAAACATCCAAATAAATGAATGTTTCTTGATTTCAAAACGATCTAAGAATATTTAAATCAATTTCAAGCTTCTAAATGGCAATCCAAAGAATAATTAAAAAACTTTAAAATTACAATTTTTTAATTATAGAGTGTTTTTAATGCGCGCTGGTTTTATTCGAAAAATTATTTCCATATTTATCAATAAAATTTTCCTCGTTTTAAAAATTGAACGCTTAGATGCTGCGAGTATTAATTTTTAATAAGGCCATAATTTCTATATACTTTGTTAAAGCAATACTTCTCCAAATCTATCAATTTGGAGTTATGTGCCTTGTTCATAATATTTACATTACCTACTAGGGCAAATATACACATACAACTCTTATAAAATGTATTTCTTTCTATATTAACACACACCTTAACATGAGTTAACTAGGTAGAAAATAGGTCGAGATCAAGGAAAATTTACGTAAATTCGACGTGAAATTTACGTTAAATTTACCAAATCAAGGAAATGAGTCCTGTGCCCTATAGGGAAATATTCCCTAATTTCCCTAATGTTTACGTCGATTCGAAGTCCTCTCATTCTGCACTTACGTAAATCGGACGTAAATATTAGGTAATCTTAACTTAACCACAATTAGTCGCTGCCCTAATTTACGTCGAATAGACGTAAATTCGACCTCAAAAGGAGAGGAAATGTTACATGGGTAACTCTTATTTAATCATGGGACGTGTTAGTAGAATTCGGTCGGATAATATTATGCAATAAAGAAGAGAAAACTGAATATTGCTAGGTATGCAAATTTGTGTATATATGAAAAGGAAATAATCCTAAAAGTCCGTTACACAGAAAATCGACCAATCTTGTGTGAATTTGCGAAGGGACTATTTTTGATTTCAATGAAATTTTACAGGAAGGTTGTAAATATTGAAAATGGATTTTTTTTCCGCCACTCATGGCCGAGGAACGGTCTTTTGAAATTTTGAAAAATGTGGCAAGTTTTGCTTAGTAGATGTAACTTTCAAAATTTATGTCTAGAATGTGTTCATCGCATATCTTTGAAATAAACCATATTTATTTTGGGAAGCTTTCAGGCTTTCGAGGAAAATTAATTAGAATCATTTACAAAAAGTTGCTTTCAAGGATAATAGATATTTCGATTATTCTTGAATTTGTCAAATATGTAGTCCCGATTTTTTTTTCGTATTTTATTCCCTGATGGCTTCTAGTGAAGCTGTAGAAAGAAGAAAACGGAACTTCTTAAAGTTTGGATGGAGTTATTTATTAAATATATGTATGTAATTTACAAAACTGTAAACGAAAATTGATGAGGTGGGGTGAGTTTTCAGACAATGTGTTCGGTAAATAAGTCGGAAAAAATATGCGAATATTTCTTGGAGTGTCCAGATAACACTTCTCTTGAGAATCGTGTCCCTAAATTCACTGCTTCCATCTCAAATTTAAGATATCGGATCAAACTTGAACACTGATTCCAAAGAGGACCCTTGATCCTTTATAACGGTAACTAAAATGATACACGTGTCAAGTCAAAATGTTTTTAATTTTATATATACATATATATGAACATTAAGGTGCCCCAAAAATGTATGGATTTCCAATCGTGATTTTTTTTTTGCTGTTATGGACTTTCAGGAAAACTGTTTCAACATTTTCGTTCACAGTCGTGTAATTTGAAAAAATTTATTCTTCATTCTTTTTTCCATTTGAAGGAACTTAGTTATAAACTTATTGCAGTGAAAGGTGTTTCAGAAAATTTGATTTTTCTATTTTTCATAACTTTTTTTATAACAAAAATTCGCAACCGGAACTCCAATTTGTTTGTAAGATAAAGTGGCGCGCGTGTATATTTTTTCTGCTATATCGTAATCTACACTCGCTTATATTTCTAGCGACAAGATTAAGGGTCATGTAGTGTATGAACTCTTCTCAAAATTCCATTTTCGAAGGTTAAGCATAAAAATATCGACTTTGTACCAACGGCATATTTTTGTTTTAATTTTTTTTTTAATTCCTTTTGTATATACTATATACATAAGAGAATCTGCTGACGAAAATTTACGTGATTTAATATATCTGTGATTTTTTCAAAGAACTCGTTATCTGCAAAAAGCTAGTTTTGAGAAAGCGAGGGAAAAGTCGAAAAAGTGAGAAAAAGTTTTGGGAAATCACCAATTTGCGGATTTTTTTTTTCTTTTTATCACAGGACGTTTTGAAATAAATTTTATTAACAGTACTGATACTGTTTTTCAAAAAATGGTAAATATAGGGAAAAAGTTGCACATACAATGCTTTTAGCTCTCAATTATAACACTTTTTTCGATATACTGTGTGCGAATTAACGACTCAATTGAAGATGAATATTTATTTGAAATCAGTAAACGCTACAGAAGTTCACTTATGCGGTTTATTGAAAAACAAGTAAAATCGCGAAAGCTTTGAAATTTTATCAGGCAAAATGACTTGGAATGAAAATGAATGTTGTTAATACTGGTACTGATAAACGCCATCTTTTATTATTGTTGTTAATACATACACAAACGAAAATTGAAGATATCTCAAACAAAACAATGACAATTAAAAAAAGTCCGAATTTCATTTTAAAATAACAACTTATCTGCACTTGCATTGCTATTTGATCAATTTTTTTAACTTCTCGGTAGCATGTCTACTTGTGCTGTTTCTTGAAAAAATAATTTAAGATTTTTGGGTACTTAAGTGCTTATTCTTTTGTTAATAATAGTGTAATTGCTATACCAGAGTACGCAGGATTATAAAATATGAAATTTTATGTCGAATAATATATTTAGTATAAAATTGTAAATTTTGCAGATAACGAGTTATTTGAAAATCCACAGATATATTTCAGTTAAAAGTAACTTATTTTATATACATTTTTTAATTGAGGTCATTGCATGCATATTATTATTTGTCTACAGAATAGTAAAACTCTTAACTGGAATTTAAGCAGTGAGTTTAAATATAGACATATATATATATATATATATATATTTATTTCATTTATTTAAACCTTTTAAGTATTACTAGTTTCTTGCTTTTATTGTTCACTTTTTTATTCTTTGCGAAATTGTTTAATTTCATACTAATTGTTTCAAATTCGAGCACTACTTTAGATGTGGATCTACGAGAAATCAGTGCACACCCTTATCTTTGCGTTATTGCTAAGCTTACATAAACATAATGTGTCACCCTCAGAATTTGTAAGTTATATTAACTTCGACTATGCTAATTTTGTTGGATTACATTCCTTGAAACATGCAAAGATTTATACGACCAAAATTGAGGAATTAGATAGAGATAAAATTGTGTTGTTGGTAAATTCAAATCTAACTCTCTGAAATAGTTGTTTCTTTAATAAAATGGTAAAACTGACAAAGTGTGAGTATTGCTAAAATTATATGATACATTATAGCTCAGAGTTCTCGGACGAGTTTTATTTGCCCCAATAACATTTAAGTCTTAGAGTAGTGAAAAATTAGTGTAAGTTTCGTGATAACCACTAAAATTTTCATCTCATATTTAAAATTCGACGTCCTAAGGTGACAATCAATCGTTATATTAACTTATAAGAGTAAATCGCTATAAAGTGAATAATGCTGATTATAAGCACGTGCTTATTCGTTAGACGCCAAAACAAATCTATTCTTCATGGTGATATTTATTAGTGATCAGCACGTTTTTATAACTCTAAAATTTCACGTCGAGGTAATTCCACTTTGTGCAAACTGCATAGTGATAAACACTTAATTTTCACAATCAAAAATCCTTATGAAGTGAGAAAATTTTATAGTTATATATAGTGCTTTTATTTGTGACTAGGATGTTCTCGCCATCCTCGCCGGCACTCTAAACTGACAATCTCTAAAGTTGTGTTAAGAAAAGCATATCGATGTGCAGATCACTGTTAAATAGAGAACTATAAGGTGGTTGTAAATATTTGTATAGTACTAACTACTGCCTTTGACTACAGTTTTGAAACCAAGATGTGAAAAAAAATTATACTGCTGTAGATTATGTCATTTAAATTGAATGGTTACAGATTGGCGTGGTAAAACTTATTGTTACTTTATTATTTAGATTAAAAAAAAAGAGAAAAAACATATAAAAAAAACTTTTCGTGAGTTAACTTGGTACTTTGTATCGAAAAGCCTGATTAGCTTTTGACAATATAAAGGCCAATCCAAATATGCATCAAACTCTCGACACTACACATTAATTCTTCTCTAGTGAAAACTCTGAAAGGATATTTATTATTTGAGGTTTATAGAAATAAAACTCGCTATGTCTAATCTAAGCATTTTTGACTAAAAGCTCATAAACCAGTAGGAAGAAATTGACTGGCCTATGTAAGGAAAATGTATCTTTATTTTTTTTTTTTTTTTTTTTTTATTTGAAAACATGGGAACAGGAGATACCCATCCCAAGCACGGAGGCCATAGCGGCCCATTGTACTATCCTGAATCCCATTCACCAAAACCTTCCTGTCCTCTTAATGAAGCGCATCAGGTCTTGGTGAGAAAGGTTTTTCAGCTCATCCGCAAATAGAAGGGGAGACCCTAGAGTATCCAGTCTGCTCCGGGCGTAGGCCGGACACTCACACAAAAAGTGTTCGGCTGTCTCAGGCTCTCCGTCCATGCAGGACAGGCACTCAGGGCTGTCAACAACTCCCATCCTCGTTAGATGAGCGTGAAGTGAGCTGTGGCCGGTGATGATGCCAATCACGGTTCTACATTGTTTCCTTCCGAGCCCCATGAGAAAATCGGAGATATTCCCATTGGGCCCATCAAGAAGCAGTTTTGTACACCTACAAGCTCTCAGGTTCTCCCATCTCTGTTGATGTTTCCTACGAACATCCGCTTTGATGAGAGACCCGATACTCGGGGTGACAACGCCTACGGCGGGCTCCGGTCCGAGGAACGGAGAATCGGAGCCTGCCCTAGCTAAAGGGTCAGCCCTTTCATTCCCCATGATCCCCATGTGACCAGAAACCCACAGGAGGGACACTTTGTTGTGAAAACACAACTTATCCACTGACGACCTTTATATTAATAAGCATTCATCAAACTCTTAGTTTACGGTAGTGATTGAAATATATTGCAGGTTTTAATAGTCTTATTAACTTAAATGTTTCGGACATAGCTAATTTTGTTTCTCAATCAAAGATTTGGCGCATTTTGTTTTTATCACAATTGGACACGGCCGGCTTTGAAAACAAAGGTTTAAAAGAAATGAGGAAAAACACTTTATTATGAGAAAATATAAATAAAAAAAAAAAGATAAACTCAATTCTATAAAACAAAACAACAGATATTGCATATTAATAAGGAATGTTATAGCCATTGAAGTACAACTATATACTTTTTAAACAGTAGTTTCTGCTTCTACTCTTTGTTCACACAGGTTGTCTTCAACTTGTTCATCTCCTGCTTCTTCAACTTCAACTTGCTCATCTTCTGCTCCTTCTTTGTCAACGACGTTCTTAGAGTATTGTAACGATTCGTCTTGCCTCCAATTCTCTCCGAAACGTTTTTTTTAACAAGGTGTTCACATCCTTCAGCTTTTCGATTTTAAGCTTTATATTTGATTGGAGCTAACTTTTTCTCATTGCTGAACAAGATTTAAATATTTTCAAAATTCCTTTAAATTGACCGACATCAGTCCTGTAGTTTAGCTCTCCATGGATTACAATAGACCCAGAGTTAGTCCTTTTAATAAACAAGCGTTTCGTCGCGTTAAATTTAAAATGCCAAGCAGAGGGCAATTTGAATATTGCCGAGGACATTTCTTTTCAGTTGTTAATCTTTGTGTCTGTTCCATGTCGAATAACTGCGTCATGCGTTTTGGATATTTCTAAATATTTCACCAGAGCCGTCTGACACCAATTTCAACTCTTGGACATTGCTTGGAATTTGTGTATTGCATAGACGATGGTAGACTACAGAAGCTATTTCATTACTTCCCTTAGGCGCTTTTGTTTCCTTCTAAATATATTGGACAACATTCTGAAAATCTCCATATAAACCCAGACCACCTTATTGAACCAAAAAAAGCTATCACTGCGAAGAATTTATGTGGTATAATACAGCAAGAGAGAGAGGGCCATTAGCTCGTTTTACTTCGACCGCGCTTTTGTAAGTTTTTCAAATCTAGATGTAAGTTGTCTCAGGTTAGACCATCCTTAGAAATCCCACAACACATCGTAATATTATAGCAACATAACTGTCGTAAATAATAAGCTGCCTGATCCGGTACCCTAGGCAGTATTAAATTTGTTTGACAGTCATAAGAAAACAAGGGGTATTCACGCAATGTTGTATCAAAGAGTGTATCGTTGTAAACGATGTATTTGATTACAACCCAGTAAAGTAATACAAGGCCTATGCATATAAAATACAATACAAGGGTCTTGTATTTTTACATTCACAAATTAGCAGTGTAAACCGACTTGTATAGTTGTACTTAGGAGGTCAGATTGAACGTCAAATGTCAGGGTGTGCAGAGGGGGAAAATTTCCAGTATGCCAAATGAAAGATCCTTTTGAGGACTATTGACTGGTGCACTTATATTTTTTCTAGGTGTGACTGGGTTGATTTAGCAGAGTGTTCAATTGACATCTACTCGCATCACGGTTTTCCCCCACAAAAAAAGGTATTGCAAATTTGTGAACCCAAAACATAAGCAATGGCGCATCAAACAGCATGAAACTTTCTGGAAAACTTAATAAAACATCAGCGAAAAACAAATTGGTGTGATAGATTTACTTTTTCGCCCCTAAATTACTTAATAATAGTACTTTAAATTCAGAAATTATCTTCAATTATTTTCAATATTCGAACCTTTTTTGCGGGGAGAGGGAGGGGCGGTTCAAAAAACCAACTTTGAATTCGTCTTTAGTTCCATGAGGGGATTAAAGTTATGAAAAAAAGTTTTGGTGGGGGAATTTTAGGGTGGGGGGGGGGGTGTTACCCCACCCCTCAAGCCCCAAATATGGCATGTGTGGTATCTAATTAAAGCCCCCGCTGAGCTCTATCGAATGGCGTTTTTAAATTTTCAATCCGCTATACTTCGTAGTGTATTTTTGTATCCTCTTACATTTTACCTGAAAACCACTTTTTCACTTTATAGGACCCTACATCATAACGTATGCCCCTAGAGAAAAAATTTTACATTCAAATTAAAGGTAACAAAATTCTCTATCTACTAGAATGATTTTATTTTCAATTCGACACATTTTCTCACTGAGCTTTTCCTCCCGAAATTCAAAGTTTTTCCTCATCTGGGTTCCATATACCCCATTGCTACATATGAGTTATTTTTCAATTTTTTTTTCGATCATAGGCATAAGTTTTCGTTTAAAAAACTTTCTCATCTTTTCAAATAATTCCTCAGAAGCACCGTTATTCCGTAAAGAAGAATTGTAAATTTTTACATCATCTCACGGCAAAAAGCGGCAAAAAGCCGTCGTAAAAGGATGTTGTTCTACTATTATTAAGTTTTCTCCTAAACTATCAGCCCGAGTAGAAAACTAATACGAAATAAACGTTCCAAACAAAACAGGCTTTATTTTATCTACTGACATTATACTGAAAAAGTGTATAGTTAAGTAATAATAGTAGAAATAAAACTTTGAAAACGACCAAAACGGTCAGAAAACGCCATATAAAACCGGCATTTCTTTAATTTAAGCCGTTCCGTTGAGATACTTTTGTTTTTGTCTCAGCTATTTTTAACCGGATCTTCATAATTCTTTTTTTCTATAATAACTATGACTACTGGGAATCTTGAGGATTTTTTAAATTTTTTCCGGGGCCGGGGAAAACTCCTACGGGGCCATTTTATCACCCTCTTATATTTCGAAGTAAGCTAAAGGCTAAAGGATGTGTTCACCCTTTTTTGTAAATTCTTGTTGTATTTTTACATACACTGTTAAAAATTTTAGGACTATTCCCTAAATTGAAAACACGTTTTTTCCTAAAAATTAATGTAATTTTCTCTGATGGAAAGGGAAAATCATTTTAATTTCCCCAAATCAATGGAACATTCAATGAATTTAGGTATTTGGCACTAGAAAACCTATAAAGTACGTAAAATTCCCGAAATGTTAGCTCTTTTGGATATGAGGAAGAGAACATTCAATAAATTAGGTATTATGCTGCTTTTTTAATGGAAACATATTTTAGTTTATATAATTCACACATTGTTTTTGAAAAGAAGTCATATATTGCTGTTCAATATTTTGTTTAAGCGTACCCAGTGCACCAATATAACTTCCATTCTACTTAGTTTAGTAGTATGGACCATAAGAAATGAGCTATTCAGCTCATTCTTATGTTTTTTAAAAGGGGTGGTCTTCTATCACCTTCGCCTATGGTGGAGAGTGGTGCGGTGCCATCACTTATTCCCTACATTTTAGGGAATATTCTCTAAATTTTAGGGAATAGTCCCTACATTTTAGGGGAAAAAACAAAACAACAATTTAAAATTCCCTATATTTTGGGGAATGCTCCCTACATTTTAGGGAATATTCCCTAAAATGTAGGGAAACAAATAAAAAATAAATATTAAAATTCCCTACATTTTAGGGAATATTCCCTAAATTTTATGGGGAAAAAACCAAAATTCCCTACGTTTGAGGGAGAAAACCCTACCTACATTTTAGGGATAAAAACCTAATCCTAGTTTTCCAAGGTGGAGCTTTCCCTAATCTTATCGACAAATGCCTAACCTGTGTGGCACAAATTGTTGCCACTCACTTTAGGGAATTATTTTTTACTGTGTAGGTTACACTGATACATTAAAGAGTGAATACCCCTAATGCAGCTATCCTTTTTTTCCCGTAGGATATTGTAAAAAGCCGCTGCCCTAAGCTGATGAATTCCTTTTTCTGTTATTGATTGCGTTTTTTCAATATCATTTTTTGCGCGCTTAATTTTTTCTTTTAGTGCAATACAATAAGAACATACATCTGTAGCCGGTGTACCGAATCCAATGTTGAAATTTTTATTGAAATCCGAAAATAGAAAGTTCTTACCTTTAAATTTTCTCATTATAATGCTTCCAGCTTTTGTTAATATTTAATTCGCCAGACACGCATTGCCGGCTAATAATTTGTCCTGTGCAATAATGGGTATCTATCTGTTTCAACTGCTCAATAAAAGTTTTCATAGACATTTCTTTGTTAAAAATTTTTCGGCATAACGGTCACCTCCTCTTTTTTCAACGGGAATTAATACTATATTTAGATGTACCTTAGAAATTCGTTGAATCCTATCTTTTGAAACTTTTAAAATTGGAAAAAAAGTTTGTCTGCACTATTTGGCTTTTTCGTTCAGTAGACATTTGCAAACCTCTTTTAACGAAGTACTTGATAATGCATTGCTTCTTGGTTTCTTGATCTTGGCCTTTTTGCAAATTGAGCCTTTGTATATTTTAAGAGGAAATTATCTTGTGCAATTTTATTAAGAACATTGTAAAATGATTCCCGGTTTGTACACATTGGAAAGCTCCCTTCCAATGGTTGCAAGTGGATGCTGTTGGCCTTTCATTTCTGGAATATCTTTAAGAGTTTTAATAATTAAAATTACATAATTTCTTTAAAATTTGAAATTCCTTTTCTTCAGATCTTGTTTCCATTTTTCAGGATTCCTTTCGTGCTTTCTTCTCTTTTCTGGAGTATATTCCTTCTTGACCTATTGCAAAAAACGAACAAATCTATTGACGCAGAATCACAACCGTGTCCTCTTAAGCAGCGGGGCCAACTGACTACACGATACAATATTGATGTGTTAGATGCAAATAATGTGTTTTTACCGTTAGCCTGACATAGCTAGTTTTGAAAATAAATGTTTGTATATTTGTCATTGCGAAAGTAGGAAACAAACAAGTTTTGCGACTAATTGGACGTGGCAAGTTATGTGTCTCACTTTTGTTGGACATGGGAGAGGTTTTGAAAATGACTCAGGTTTCAAACTGATTTTATTTTAAGTTAAAGTTATTTCCCAGCTTTTTCATCAAACACATGTGTTAAGACACGATTACGTGATTTAATTCCGGTGCTAACTCAATTTTGGCAAAATATGGACATTTTATCTATTTATATGGCTTTAAAAATACATTCATCAGTCGCATTCAACGTAATCCGTAATAAGGCAAATAATCTGTCAAATTAAATGTCACTTAATAGTTCCAATTTCATCATTCCATAACCACAGGGTGATAGGAGAAGTCTGTATATGCCACTTTATGTTGCCATATCCATCTATTTTCATGTCAGTCACTATATGGGGATGATTCGTGCTAAAAATCACGACCTTTTCATTATAGTCGTAAGATAATTTTTGATTCAGTAATTAGTCCGTTATTATCACTAAAATGAATTGTGAAGCACTGCATAGTGAAATTCCTTCAAAATTGGCCAATTTTTTGTTGAAATCATTGCCACCATATTGGATACAAAAATCTGTTTGAAAATATTTCTTTTATTTCATAATGTTAGGCGTTTATAACATTAAATATAGTCAAGAAAAAGTCTTTAGAGGAACTTTTAAGTTAATCCTAACATTTCTTTGGCTGAAAAAACGACGAAATTAATAATTTAAATTTAAGAATTTTCAAAACTTTACTAATAATAACTTATTTTTGAGGCGCTATGTTATTTTCCAACTGAAAACATATTACTTCATCAGTAAAATTTTAAGCGTTTATAATTCATTTTGGTAAATTTGCACAATATTGAATTAGGTTTTCCATAATGCATATAATATATGTAGGTATACCTACATTACAGACTAAAACCAAAGTCATGTTAATTTAGATGGTATAGTGAATTAGTGTTATACATTTCCATAGAAATATCACTTGCGTATTAAGATCTCTTTACATTACACGTATTGGCATCACATTTATTGTATGAATTGTGCTTTTTCAAAATGAAAATCTTCCTTGTAACGTAATATCAGCTAAAATTAATCGCTTCATGGTGATAATAATAGTGAAAATAATGTTACTGTCATCAAAATGTAACGTATCATTCGCTCATAATCATTCCCCAAAATGGTGAATACACCAAAATTGGGACGTGTTATGATAACCAAAATGTCATTAACAACACTATAGAAGGACTATATTGAGTGTATATCACGTTCCAATTATCATTTGTCACTATAAAATGCTAGTTGGGTGATGACCGGCTTCAGTAATATAAAATTTGCCCAAGCAAGAAATTGTGTCAGACAAATTACATGGAAAAGTGTCTGGACTGAAGCATAGAGCGCATACATTTCGCTCGCCCCTTGCCTGCTCCTCACGTAAAACGTTTTATAAGTTAAAAAAAAATCTATGAAAAATCCGACAGACAAATCAAAAATTACCGCATGCCTATGTAACTCTACTGGCTGTGCAGATGCCCGAAATGCTTTGGAGTACAATGCACGCGAATACCACAGCATCATGTAGCTTTGCATGTAAATATAGTGATTTGTTTTAATTTTCAAATTGCATACTTTTATGCGTTAATTTTCCACTGTGCTTTCGAGAACAGAAATCGTGAGCTTTTATTTTGATCGTAGCCTCAATTAATGTTAACATGATCGTGTGAATAAAGGCAGTTTTATTTTTATGTGTGTTATCGATTCTCATGGAAATTCCATTTTAGTGAACCATAATTTTAAATTTGTTCAACATGGTTACTTTTAAAGTAAAGTTTACTCAGTTATAAATCTTGTCTTGTCTTGCTTTACCCCCTAGGGTGTAATATGGAGAGTTATAATTCATAGTCAGAATTTATTCATTCGATTTAATCTGATAAGTCGAACAAAGACTTGGAAATTGCTACTTTAAATCAATAAGTTGTCTGAAGCAATATCGAATACATTTTTGTTCACTTTTGCTGATAATCCTGACAAGTAATCATCTTGAACAAATATAACAAAACCAATTTTAGTCAGGTTTGCCCCTACAGCCCTACAGGCAGTGTCGGCCACAAATATTTATCACTGTGGCTTTCTATTACAGAAAATTAAATTATATCGAAACAGCGGCGATCTGCAACAGCACACATTATAATTTAATTTGCACCCTTAAAACCTTCCTATCAACAAATATTTCAATTACTACCTAAAAACCCGAAACATCTGCTTTGAAATACTCCAAGCCACGTCATGGTACGTATTACGTCTACATAAGAAAACTTGAATGATCACCTTCGCATTCAACATCCTGGAGTTTTGGCAATAACCTGAAGCAAAAATTGCTTCAAATTGCTTCCAGAGAAGCACCTTTTTTAAAACATATCAAGCATACAAGGACAAGCGCTCAGAATAATTTTCTTTTTTAATTTTTCCCACTGGAATTATTTCAAAGTTGGCTCAGACAGACGAAGTTTCTAAACTAAATTAAACAATGTAAAAACGGTTAGGAGAAGGCGGAAAAGCGCTCGTGTGAGGGATGTGATTACTCAACAAGTCCCACGTAATATATGTATAGCAAAACTTTTATTTTATCTGCCATTGAATAACAAGTGGAATTCCAACTTTTAATTTAGACAAACTTAGGCAAAAGTTACTTTAGGACAAAATTTTGAGCATTCATAGCAGGAGAGAAAAATAATGTAATCTTAATGACGGGGCTCCTAATTACTTATTTGGCTACATAAATAAGATTTTCATATAGTAGACATCAAACTTCCTATATACACCATTTTACCTAGCACTTTTCATTCACAGGAATATGTAGACGTAAGTCTCTTATATGTGATGAAAGGCATTTAATTTCAAAAAGCTGTTTCTTTACTGATTATTTCCACAAAATAAATTGCCAATTCCCTTGCTGAGTAAAAAGTTCTGTATACAAAGATAAGCAGCTTTAGAGCAGATTATCTTTTCATTTTCAAGTTTATTAAGGTTCTTTTTATGTTCTACATATTTTGGAAAAACGGAAAATGTGTACACATGTATGTATATATGTACTAGGTAATATCAGATTATCACAGCTTCTCTTATTCTTATAAGAGAGTTAACGACATAAAGCACTATCGACGATATACCTATGTACACATGAAATTTTATTTACAAAAAGGTTAGTATCCATAAAATGTTACTACTACAATTCATAATCGGTCTTCGTTTCATACTGTCTCATACCGGTCAATGTTAGGAAAGAAAAGTTCCAGTTTTATTTTCATTCAGATCTCACGGATGCTCCAAATCAAGAATAGCTGAGAGCACGTTCAGCTCACGTTGACTTGTTGATTCGCGTATTATTGTACTGTATTTTTGTAAATCAGCAGATTCGTTAATATGTTACCGAAGTAACATAGCATTTCCATATATTTTATTGTCGACTGCACTTATGTAGACTTAGAGATCAGTGATGACTACCACTACTCGAGCTCGAAGACTATTAAATTTTCAAAAAAAGTTTCAAAAAAGTTTATTTGCTTTGGTGAATAATTTGTATGGTGTCTTCATCATAAAAGCTTACTTGTCTAAATGTTGCCATCTGATTATTAGATCGACTGCAATCTTATTTTTTTTCCCAGATCAGAGTCAGTCCCATTGCCGACAGGAAGTAGATTTCGTCAGCTGATATTCTTGAATTCAGATTTAGCATAGCGGATCAGATATTTTTTAACGACGGCTTAAGCAACTTTTATTTTAATTCCCTCGAGCTGAGCAAAACAATAAATTATTCGGAGTAGCCGTGGCACGAGTCAAACCGCAGACAGCAACCATGCCTTATAGTTTAGTTAGCTAAATCAGAGCATACTAGGGGGCTAACGACCAGCCGGTGGAGCCATCTACTAGGATTCAAGTAGGGTCCGTCCGATAGCCCAGAAATCCTATAAAATGGGAGGATGACTACATCGGAACTCTAGATGACCATAATAACGTGATTCCGACTAGCCAAAAGAGGAATACGGTACCCCCGCAAAGCCAAGCGCGTTAGTTGTACAAAGTATACTAGCGGAAGTCTAAGTAAGTGAATTTTTTTTGCAAGAGTAGCCATAAAACTGGTGAAGAAATCAATTAAAAGTTAAAAAGAATAGAAATTTTAAAAGTGCTAATTAAAAGCGGAAAGTGAGAATAGAGTGGTGAGAAGGTGTGAAGACATAGGTGACCAACTGGAGTCCTGAGGGAAGTTTTTAATAGTAGAACAACAACTAACCGGACCTCCACCGCATCGCAAGCGCGGTGCCCGATTTCGAGTAAGTAAAGATCCCTTCAAAGGAAAAAAAATCCTTGTAGAAAAAATTCCATTGCTCACATAGTCATGTTCATCTAGGGACACGGGTAGGACAATAAAAGCCCTCCGAGGAGCTCCTTAGTGGGCTTCCCGGAATTGTGATTAGTTACCTGTGACGAATTCAAGAATTACCGTGCGCGCATAGAGCACACAAACAACACAGCTTAAAGCGGGAGCAAATTTAGCAGGACCGTTGTGCAGTTTTTATGTCAGAAGGGTCCAATCGCATGGATCTACAGTCACCAATTAGTAGCCAGAGAAAATTATTGTAGGAGAGCAGTTCTTTGATTTAATTATATCATTAATTTAGTAGCCGTCAAGAAAAAGAAAAATTTTATGTAAAATTTCCAGCCTAGCAACCACCGGCTCTCGTCCGCAAATGCATTTGAGGAAGATAAACCGGGTAAGTACCATTAAGTTTTCTTGCTTAACAAACAAAATGTTTGTTTAAATAGCACATTTTATTGAATTTATAAATTTTTTACAAAACCAAAAAAAAAAAAGAACCGAGGAAGTGCATGCTAGTGAACTGGACTAGACGCAGATACATATATATATAGTCATAATATGGAGATAGCAAGCAGTTGCCTGCCATAAAGCAGGGCTCATTTCCATTTGTTGTCGGAACAGAGTAAATCAATCAATCATCAATACACAAACAAAAACAATAATGTAAATAAAACCCAAACTAATTCTTAATTAGAAAACTAGTGATCACTATTCGGGTGTCCTCAGTTCCTTTTTGCATTGTTAGCCCCAGAATAAAAGAGCATTTATATACAGGTTGTCCCATACGTACCGCATTTCCTTTTTATCCCGGATTCCTCACTCAATTTCGAGAAATAAATTGTATGGGATGAGAGCCGAAAAATGCACGGTGTGGGCGGTAGGGGGTGGTTTTGAGATTTAGGGTACTTTTTATCCTTCTTTTCTTGTTATACACCCTATGAAGGTGACTTGCATCTCAGGTGATAGTAAACCCTCTACGGTTTCCAACAAATGCCCAACCACCAAAGGGGGGGTAACCCTTTCAAGTTATGGATAGCACTTTCTTGCAAGATTTCGAGACCTCCGAATGTTACCTTTCATTTGATCCTGATCATGTACTTACCTAAATGCTACCGTTTTTGAGATATTCCTGTTTTTTTTGATGCATAATATCATGAATTTATCTAATTTCTGTGAAACTGCATAAAATTAGGCGCGATTTCTATTGTTGTTAGCAACATTAATAAAATTATGCATTATAAAATCGGGAATATCTAAAAAACGGTAGCATTTTGGTAGGTACATGTGCATAGTCAAATTAAAGGTAACATTCGGGGGTTTCTAAATATTGTAAATAATCTGTATAGTTATCATGCATTTTGGCGGGAAAATCGTTAAAATTTGAAAAAATTAGGATTTTTTTTTCAATTTTCTGTCTTTGACGTCCTACAACTGACCATGGAAAACGACAGAAAGGCTGGTTGTGCATTCGTTGCAAAAACTCAGACGGTGTGTTATAACTTGAGATAAATCTAGCCTTGATAGGGTGTATATCAAGAAATTTACAGGGTGTAAAGTGGAAACAGTACTAAAAATCGATTTTTTTTTTCAATTTTCTGTCTTTGACGTCCTACAACTGACTATGGAAAACGACAGAAAGGCTGGTTGTGCATTCGTTGCAAAACTCAGACGGTGTGTTATAACTTGAGATAAATCTAGCCTTGATAGGGTGTATATCAAGAAATTTACAGGGGTGTAAAGTGGAAACAGTACTAAAAATCGTAAACCCCCACCGCCAAACACCGAAATCTCGAAATTGAATGAGGAATCCGGGGTATAAAGCAAATGCGGTAAGTATGGGACACCCTGTATATATATGTATATACAGGATGTCCCGGAAGGGTACCGCCATACTGCACCCACAGAATCCAGACAGAAAAAGGAACAGAAAAGTGCAACAGGACATATGTTCTATCTTGCGTAGTTTTGGAGTTATTAAGGGAAAACCGATTTTTCTTAGAATCCACTCCGTAACTTACAGTTTACCCTATAATTCGGTAAATACTTTACGGAAATAAATCGCACCCAGTAATTTTTTTAGAGCAACAAAATAACTTTTAAACTGTTTATTAAAAATTTTCCAAGGTGATATGCGTTCCTTTATTTTTGACTTAGAATATATCGTCGTGGCTTTAGAATAAAATAAACCGCAATTTGAAAGTAATAATTCTTGTAAATTTCTTATAAGAATGGGATGCGCCAGTATGGGAAAGACTTCTTCATTTTATGACCTTTTAAATTCTCGCAACAATCGTTTACCTAAAATCAACGGTTTCAAAATCCTAAAGCAAAGTACGCCTCAGGTAGCCGTAATTTTCTGCCACCCATATTCTACTAATTTTGGTTTATTGCTCTGAAACCTTACTCTGTAGTAATTTTTTTTTTCTTCGAATCATGTAAAATCTGATTTAACTATTATTTTAGATAAAATTAATGATTAAATAAACGCATTAAAAGATTATTAAAATTCATGATTATTAGAAACAAACAGTTTATTTCAATTTATTAACAACACTCTTATCAAATACATTAATTTATTAATCTTAAATGATATCATTTGAATAATTAAATCTAGCTTACTTACTTTATACAATAAGTGTTCGAAATGTCCCCATTCGCTCGAAGACACATCCTACGTAAACACCCTCGGCGAACTAAATTTAATACAGAAGTGTCACTTTTCATATCGTTAGAAATTTCTAATAATTTTTGTTGAAGTTCTGCCGACATTGGCAATAACGTGGAGTAAACCTTCTCTTTTAAGCAACTCCGGAAATAGAAATCAAAAGGATTTAAATCCGGAGATCTGGCTGGCCACGGAACTGATCCAAAGCGTCCAATCCATCTGTGGGGAATGTCTAGTGTAGACATTCGCGTACGTTTCGTCCTGAGTGTGCAGGAGCACCATCATGTTGAAGCCGCATGTTGACCCGAGTACTTAAAGAAACTTCTTCCAGAAGAGTCGGCAGTTCATTTGGGGCAAAATCTAGGTAAATATCTGAATTAAGTGTGGTAGGTAAGATATAAGGCCCAATAAAATGGTTTCCGACGATTACTGCCCAGACATTTATCCTGTTGAATCGTAGAGAAACTTGTGCTACTGCCAATCTGACTGACAGCTGATTTAACCAAAACAAAAATGTCTGAACTGCCCAATTTCTTCGTTCCTCTTGTAGAACAGAAATTGTGTGCATTCATAAATTAACTCCGTGCTGCGAAATCTTTATTTCTCACCTGTAAATATAAAAACATGTTGCTCTTCTTCAGTTTAAGCACTAGTGAAACTTCCTATAAGCTACTACTAGTGTAAACCTCTCTCTTACGGAATATCAACTGAAAGAAACTGAAAACTGCTACGTGTGGGCACAACAAAGTGAGCTTTCAATACGCTGTCACGACACTGATGCTTGCTGCCCGCTGTCAATCAACGTAGGAATTAAAATTCACAACAACGTCTAAGCACAATCACATGTAGGTGGCGGTAGTGTAGCGGTAATAAAAAAATATCGTTTGGTTGCTCATTTATCACTGACCTTTATTCTCTAAACGATTTTTTTGCTCTATAAAAATTAATTACTAAATAAATTATTTCAAACTAATCTAAAAACAAACTGCAATTCTTCAATTCATTTAAATCTATATCTAAATTATTGACTATGAATTCTGCTCAAATTTCTCACTGCTAATAAATAATTTAAATTATGCTTCAATTCTTTATTTTCCTTATTATTTAATCCTACACACTATTGCTGAAAGATAAATAGTAATTAAGATGCCAATTGTGAATTACACTAACACGTAGTATGAAGCTGACCTTAGAAAAGGCAGATTTTGACACTGTGTATAGATTAATTAAATTGACTATTTTCTGTATAAAATGTATTATTCTTAGATAAATTTAAATTGTTTTGTGATTCCTATTTAGTGTAACCAACATCCAAAATAGCATGCGTTCACACTTTACGGGCAATCACCCTTTCCAATGATTTATTTAGCTGAGACTAATTACCTCGAAATTTGTTGCAACAAATGCGAAATACGCGCGTTGAAAAAATTTACTAAAAAAATAATTTGTAGAATGTATTGAGACAAATCGAACTAATTGAAGCAAAGAAAATGAAATAAAATTAAAGCGAATTGAAAAGGTGAATTAAAACAGAAAATTATTATGCACAAAAAAATGAAAAATTAATTATTAATGTTGAAAAAATGAACTTTACTTTAAAAACGTAGATGAACTATTTTTAATCACTGAGACCTTTTAAAACTCTACAAATTTGAAACACTGTGACCTTTTGGCAGCTGTATTTCTCTTGATAAGTCTATGAAAAAGAAGAACGATTGACGAAATTTGTTCCATTTTCAACATTTATAAAGTGAAATATTCAAAAATTTCACTGAAAATGACAAAAGACTGAAATTTTCTCACTGTCAAAAGATAGCAAATTAAATACTCTACATTTTGATAATTTTCTCTTGAAAATTGATTGTAAATTCGAAGTTTTTAATCAATTTTTGTAAATTTTGGAACATTTGCTATAAAAATCTCGATTCGCTACATTTCATTTCAATGTAGTAGATTTTTATTCTCCCCACTGCTGAGTCTCTTTCGCACTCATTGTGGGAAATGTATTAACAAAAAATCGCGAATTATCACGTTTCTCGCGGTTGAGTATCGCGAAACGAACGCGGCCATCGAAATCACGGTTCAATTCATACGTGATTTCGATATGTCAAACGTCGCGAAAGTTATGAAGTTTACGATGTTTTGACACTGTCGCGCGGAGTTAATTATTTTCGTAATTTTCCGGAGAGAAAAAAAAAGGGAAAAGAAATCGATTTTTAAATCACAACAAAAAACTTGCACTTTATTCTAATCTTTATTCAAGAAATATTTCTACATTCATTTTTAATTTTACCGCCGTGCTAATAGAGTCCCGAAATTCAGTTAAAGCTTTCACAGACTCATCTCTCTGTTAAAAGTTCATTATCTCGTCTTTTTACTTTCTGCAAACAATCAGCGTTTTTACAAGACTGTTGTGAAATTAATTTGATATTTTTATTGTTATGATATGCTGTCGGTGCAGCATAAAATGTGGGAACATTTTATTTATGAGAGTTTATACCTTACCAAGATAGTGGACTAGCTTTCTTTGGAATTTTATAAGTTTCCGGTAAATCATGGGAACTTAATATATGTAACTCCTCCCACTTTAAGTCAGAAGTCTCCGACTTCTCCGACTATCTAGACTCAGTAAACTTATAATCAGCACGACCGTCAAACTTACACTTGTTCCATACATAATATTTTTATGGTATTTTAATTCCTGTATTTCTTCAGGTTTTGTATATTTTCTAACATAATTTTTTCGAAATTTATGGGCTTTACAAACATTTTCTTTATTTCTTTCGACGGATAATAGTATTTATCTAAAAATGTTATTTTCTTATTGTAGAATTTTATATCTTTAAGGAGGGTTACCACAAAAAAAAAAAGCTCAACGATTTCTGTTCCCAAAATCTTAGTGAACATAAACGCATAAAAATATGCAATTTGAAAATCTGTATCATACTCCAAAGTATGTCGGGCATCTGCACAGCAGTAGGGTAGAATCACTAACTTATAAGTCAGTGAGTAGAAATGCATAGGCATGGCGAGATTTTAAACTTTGGGCTGTCGAATTTTTTTTGTTTTTGTTGAGAAGCAGGCAAGGAGCGAACGCAATGTATGCGCTCTGTGCTGTTAATCAGACACTTTGCCGTGTAATTTGTCTGGCACTCTTTATAGCTTGGGCAATTTTTATTTACTGAAGCCGGTCATCAAATAAAACTCTTCCGAGAATTCTGAGTTGTAAAAAAGATAAAAAGAATAAAGATTGATAAAAAGATTCATCACACAATGACAGCAGCTTGAACTTTTAGAGGGGAAGAGCTAAATCGAAAGGTATATCGCTATAGAAAGAGGATGATTAACTCAATCAAATGGGCATTGCTAGTACCTGAGAGCGTTCCATTTAATCTGCATACGAATTTCTCGTGCTAATGCGCTCAATTAAAACATTTATAAGAAAGAAGTTGCTTTTGACTGAAATCGCATAAATATTCGTCAGCATATTCGCTAAAAAAGAATTAAAAAAATAATTTCAAAAGAAAGATGTCATTAGTACAAAGTCGATACTTTTATTGGTCGACACAAATTCTTTAGTAATTTGTAAAAATGCTTCATCTTCGAAAATCGCATTTTGAAAACAATTCATACATAAATTAATAGTAGTAGTAATTATAGTCGCTAGAAAGATAATTGATTGTAGTCAAAATATTGGTGCACACTATATATAATCTGAAAACCTCACTACACCTCATCAATTTTCGATCATTTTTCTAAATTACATACATTATATTCGAAAAACAACTCTTCAAAACTTTAAAATGTTCCATTTTGTCCTTTCTACAGCTTCACTAAAACGCGCCCATAAATGGAACGCAACAAAAAATAAACTATTTATAATCTAGCCAACCTTAGTCCAAAATTCCATCAATATCATTCACATTTCACCAAATTCAAAATTCACATTTCACAAATTTACACATTTATAGGATTATTTCCTTTTCATAATACACAGATTTACATACCTAACAATATTCAGTTTCCTCTTCTTTATTCCATAATTATTGGCCCGAATTTTACTAATACGTCCCATGATTAAATAATAGTTACTCACAATTCGTTACCTATAACCATAATAGGAACTGGCAAAAAATTTCTCGCTTCAAAAAGCAAAAATGAACAAAATTACCAATGATAAAATTAAAATATTCCGAGAAATCTACACATACATACATACATATGTATACCTAATGCAGAAAATAACCGTAACACTCTTCAAGCATGCAGCTACAGCCCGCTTAGCTTTCAAAACAAATGAAAGCCTTCCAAAAGCACATTACTCCATCTGACGATGATATAATGAATTGAAAACGCCAAATTGTATGCAAAATATATAAAAGAAAGAATTTTTGCCGTTACCATGGTTAACATTATTGACTTTATTCCTTTATCATTGCACTAAAAAATTTGAGTTTTTCAAAATAAACAGAAAAAGGTTAGATCTTTGTTACAAATTGAACTTTCTATGCAATAATATCATAATTGTGATAGTTATTCGTCCTCTGAATATAGCAACTTTCAAACCAAAATATATTAGTAACCAAAAATTATTTACTAGTTTTCTCTCCGTCACCTCCTCTTCCACTTCAAGATCTTCCATCTTCAAGTACAAATTTATCTACTTGATGTACCATTATTACGTTGTTTTGTACCAAACTTTCCAAAATTTCATAAATTCGAGAGTTTTCTAAAGCTAATTGCATATATATGAAACCCCGAAATCTTTATTTTTGACATGTCATTACCTAAGTTTATGCATTTTCTCTAACTATGTGCAATTTTTATCATGATAGTACGCACAAATTTGCAGTAAATTTGTATTAACTTTTCGTGTTTTTTCAAGATTTCAGTGGTAAGCCCCCTTAATGCATAAAGAACAATTATTAAAATTGATTAAAAAACTTCTGTAAGTGTCATTTTTCTCTTATCACAATTGTGCCATAAGGTTTCATTAAACATATTCTTAACTTAAACACTTTCATCATCTATTTCTTCTATGCTAGTCATATTACTATATCTCAATTTACAATTATTTTGCACAATACAATTCTTGCTAATTTTCAAATCTTCAATAAATTTTGTTCTTCATAATGATATATTTTATTATTTATTTCCACAATCGGTTCATCATCTTCATCGATTTCTAGATATTCAAAATTTGGAAACTGGCTTAATCAACTGAAGCTCTTGAAGTACATAACTCTTAGGAATTTTAATTGCAAATACCAAAAGCTGATCAGTATATTTCATAACACCTGCCTTTAAAAGTTTTAATTTATGAGTAGTAGAGTGACTAGAGTGGAGTGCGGACGTGTTCTTTGACAATGGCTAGTAATAACCGATGTGCAAAGTGCGATGATCTTCTTTCCGATATGAAAAGTGTTCAATGCGGTATTTGTAATAATTATTACCATAAAAGATGTTCTAGTGCTTCTGACGGTCTGTTAAAATGCTTAGAACAACATTCGACTGTTTTTTGGAAGTGCTCTGTATGTATTAACTTATCTCTTAGTGAATTTATGACTCGGTTCTTAATGTTATCGAACGAGTTAGAATCTTTAAAAAATGAGTTCTCTCGTGAATTTGGTGCGATTAAGAATATGATTTCTAAAGAAAAAAATTGTAATTCTCGCCCATTTGAAGACAATAATAATAAAGTTGCTAATCCAACATTAAATAAAATTTCGTCCAACGTCAATGATAACGTTTTAATACCGCAACGGGTATCTCTGCATGCTGACAATGTACTTGGTGTCCGGAATTCAGTAACGGTTGTCGATGGCACTATGAATACTCAAACGCAACGCATTCAAAGCCATGCAACGAAATGCTCTGCTTTTAATATTGATTGTTCTCAAGTAAATGGTGATAGTAATGATGTAGTAAATTTTGCCACTTCGCATATGGTCAATGACCCTTCTCAATTGAATGCAACGTCATTTCACTATTCAACGAAAGAAAAATCGAAATAAAAAAATTATTGGGAATAATATTGCTGCTGATGACCTCTCAGCTGTAAGCAAATTTAAGTTTTTTGCATCTGTCACGTTTACATCCGGATACCACTTCTGATAAAATTATATCTTTCGTTTCCGTCAACACAGGAGTTTCATCTGATCTGTTCATTTGCTTTCCTCTTTGGAAAAAAGATGCTGACTGGTCTTCATTTCGATTTAAGACGTTCAAATTGGGAGTTCCAGATTATTTAATATCAAAATTATTCATTGCCGACATCTGGCCATCAGGGGTTTATGTCAGAAAATTTTCCAACGTTTCAAAAAACGATGTAATATCAGGGAATGTAGCCCAGTCTCCGGCTCACACTCAAGCTCATCCACAATTGCAACCTCAGGCCCAAACTCATGTTCAAATTTAAAGACAAATTTAAACTTAAACTATAAGATGCTGAACATTTATTATCAAAATGTACGTGGTTTGAGAACGAAAGTTCATGATTTTTCACTTGCTGTTATTGAAAACGACTATGATATTATTGTGCTCACTGAAACCTGGCTAAATGATCGTATCTTTAGTGGCGACTTTTCGATGAGAGACAATATATTATTTACCGCAAAGATCGCTGTCCTTTATCGACAGGTCTTACCAGAGGAGGAGAAGTACTAGTTGCCGTTCGTACCTCTTTTGTGAGCGAGATGATTCATCTACATAATGACTCTGCTGAAATCGAACAACTATTCGTACGAGTATCATCTTGTTTTAATTCTATCTCCGTGGATATTTGCGTAAGTTATATCCCACCTTCTTCTTCAATGGAACTATATAAGAGTCATGTAAATAATGCTTTGTCACTATTTGAGAAGTATGACGATGATAATTTTTTATGTTATTGTGGTGATTTTAATTTGCCTAATATTAACTGGCAATGGAATGTAGAGCAATCTATGTTAATTCCAAAGGATGTCACATCTGAAATAGAATGTTTCGTGGTAGATAATTTGGTAGGGATAGATTTAATTCAATCGAATTTTGTAACAAATATATTTGGTAAATTGTTAGATCTAATATTTATAAGTAAGGATTTGAAATTTGAAGTTTATGAAATAAGTATTCCTTTAACACCTATTGATTTTCATCATAAAGCTGTTAATCTTTCTATCTCTGTTTACGAATTTTATTCTCACTGTAACGAAGAGGACATCTTTGAGTATAATTTTGATAAGGCAGATTACCATAATCTTAATAACTATTTTTCAAATTATGAGTGGAATTTGATACACTCTGATGATTTACATCAAATGTATAGCAGGTTCCTAGAAGTTATTCATAAAGGTCCCAAAATTCATGTTCCTATTAAGAAAATTTCATCCAATAAACATCCAAAATGGTTTAATAAAAGTCTTATAAAACTTAAAAATGCAAAAAATAAGGCACATAAAGTTTTACAAAAGTCTGGTGATCTTTCCGATAGAATAAAATACTGTCAGCTTAGACGTGAATATAACTTCTTACTTAGATTTATGTATAACCAATACGTTTGGTCTATGGAATGCAGTATTAAATCCAATAGGAAGGCATTTTGGTCATTTATAAATACAAAACGTAATTCTATAGGTCTTCCTAAAATGTTGCAATATGACAACAAAAAGTCCTTTAATTTAGAATCTAGTTGTGATCTGTTTGCTGATTATTTTGAAACCGTGTACAGTAATGATTCTGCTTATCTTAATGTTACTGATTTTACGCCTCCGTCTTCTCTTGACATCGGTGCAATCTCTTTATCTACCAGCGAAGTACTGCAGTGCTTAAGGAATTTGAAACCTAGTACAAAGTGTGACACTGATTTTTTATGTACTTCTCTAATGAAAAAATGCGCTGATACCTTGGCACATTCTTTAACTTCAATTTTCAATTTATCCTTACAATCAGGGATTTTTTTAGATAATTGGAAAGTCTCCTTCATTACACCAATATTTAAATCGGGGCAAAAAGATGACATAAAAAATTATAGAGGTGTCTCTGTTATGAAGACAATTCCTAAAATTCTTGATTCGTTGATTAACTCTAAAGTTGCATTTTTAACTAAAGAAATTATTACATTTGAACAGCATGGATTTATTTCTGGACGATCATGTGCAACTAATTTAACTTCCTTTTCACATTATGCTATCAATGCTATGGAAGAGTCATTTCAAGTTGATGTTATTTACACGGATTTCTCTAAAGCATTTGATAGGATTAATATTTCTGTTCTTTTATATAAACTTAGTATACTTGGATTTCACTCATCTTTTTTTAAATGGATAGAATCCTATCTGACTGATCGTAAACAATATGTCAAAATTGGTCGGATTCTCTCCAGGGAGATTAACGCTAATTCCGGAGTTCCGCAGGGTAGCCATTTAGGTCCTCTGCTCTTCTCGCTTTTTATTAATGATATAGTCGTAAGTTTCAAATCTAGTAAATGCTTGATGTTTGCTGACGACTTGAAATTGCTTTTAAAAGTCAATTCTGTTGATGATTGCGCACTCCTTCAACGTGATCTTAATAGTATTTCTGATTGGTGCTTTTTGAACAACTTTCACTTAAATATTGGTAAATGTAAAACTATGTCATTTTATCGTTTATCCAACCCAATAGTTTTTGATTATCTTATAAATGGCAGTACTCTTCCTAGGGTTTTTGAAATTAATGACTTGGGAGTTATACATGACACTAAATTGAGTTACATTCCTCACGTTGAGTTTATAGTTTGTAAAGCTCGTAAATGTCTAGGATTCCTTAAGCGTAATTCTAAAGACTTCAGAGATGTTCAGACTCTTAAAGTGCTCTACTTCACTCTCGTGAGGTCTATTTTAGAATATGCATGTGTCGTTTGGTGTCCTTATTACAAGGTTCATATGGACCGTCTTCAATCTATACAGAAAAGTTTCACTCGATTTGCGCTTTACAAATGCAACTACCGATATGATAATT
The DNA here is from genome assembly GCA_963930735.1 of Dioctria linearis. Lineage (NCBI taxonomy): Eukaryota > Metazoa > Arthropoda > Insecta > Diptera > Asilidae > Dioctria > Dioctria linearis. The sequence goes on from OZ005740.1 coordinate 62,908,215, forward strand.
TACCTTCATATTCTATAAGATGTTTACTGTTGGGTTTACCTCAATTGGAACTGCGACGGGAGGTTGACTGTGCGATATTTGTTAAAGATATTTTGCATTACAGAATTAACTCGCCCGAATTATTATCATTAATTAGTATATATGCTCCGGAAAGCCAATTCGATCTAGGTGCTTGCTATACACTCCTCATCATAGAACAAATTATGGTAATCACGAGCCTATTACCAATTGTTCCTCAATTTTTAATAAATTTTCGTCCATTATAGATATTACTATGCCAAGAGATAATTTTAAAAGCTGTATTTTCGATAATTATAGAAATGTTAACTCTTCTTGAATTAATTAATAGATTAATTAATTAATTAATAGATTTATCTGTAAGATAGTGTAATCGGTAGACAAAAAATGAAATAAATAAATAAATAAAATCAATTTTATATGAATCTAGCTCCTCTAACGTTAACATACTAGGATGTATTATATTATTTTTTGTTGCCATTATATTATCTAATTTTTGATTTACTTTATTTTCGAAAAATCGAAGCTTGGTCTCTTGATCTAAAAATAAAACTTTGTAATTTAGCTCCTGCATATTGTGGTTAGTTATATTGAAATAATCTAAAATTTTTGTTCGGTCGTTTTCGATTAGGATTTTCAAATCTGTTAATGTTTTGTTATAATGCTCATTTATTTTAATCTGTTTGTTTAAATTTTGAATAGCATTATGATTATTTGTCTCCACAACTTTAAGGTGTTCAGTAATTTCTGTTCTATCATCATCATCCATAGTGCCAAATAACCATCTTTGTGCATTACCTACAGCATTTATTAAACCTCTCTTTTGTCTACTAGGATTTTGAATTGTTTTGAGTTTACTCTTAATAAAATTTATTTCTGTACAAAGTGTTTCTCTATCTTCGACTTTAAGATATTCTGTATTTCGTTCTAATTTACTTAAAATCATTAGCATTTCAGTTGGATCTATTACATGCAAAATTGCGTCAGTCTCGTTTGCTATTTCTACTGCCCTTATTCTGATTTTTACGTACCCATTTTCTTCGTTAATAGGATGAACCTGCAATAGCCCTTGCACTGACGTTGTCATCATTAGAAATATTATGATTACCTGTTGTTGGTCTTTTAATGTTAGACGGATGCACATTTTCTAAAGGATATTTTCTAAAATAAGGTTGATCTTTATGCCTAAGTCTTTTATGCCTTAGACACACAGCACTCTTAATGAAGAAATAACTAACGACTCATTAGTCTATAATGATTCATTATAAACTGCGGACACACAGCCATTTCTTTAATAAAGTTGTGCTGTCAAACTGGTTTTGATGAACTTATCGCCTTAAAGAAGCAATATGGATCGAATTAACGCGATAAACTTTGTGTTCATTTATTTTATTTTCAATTTAACAATTTCCAAATGAGAAACACATTATATTTAAAAAAATATTAATAATATAATTTGTGATTTGCATTTCTTTGCATTTCTTCTTCTTATTTTTCAAATCGGCAGATGCACAGCTGAGCTCCAGATTTACATTATATGCCAAATCTAGCACATTTTTCCTCATTATAGCTATAATGAAGGAGGAAAACACTTCATTAGTGTACTTCATTATCATCTGATTTTCGAGCTATAATGACATATACTATGTAACACATGGCATTTGAATGAATGGTTAGTACAAATGATTCATTAGTTCGTGCTGTGTGTATAGGGTATTATAGTTCTTAATGTAGCCTTCTTTCCTATTTTTGTTATACTCTTCTCTACTTTTATTCAGTTTATTTATATATCCTCTTTTCTTTTTATTAATCCTTTCTATTAATGGAGTTGTGTCTGTTAGGTTAATGGCTTCTCTAGGAGTCATTTCAATTGTAGTATGGTACCTATCATTATAATTTCCTATACCTTTTTGAATTTTCTGTTCAACTGATATATCTCCCTCAATGGCTTGAACCTTCTCAATTATTGTTGAGTGTAATCTTTCTACATCAGCGTTGCCGGTGTGACTGTTCGGTTTCGTCCAATGGACTCCTATACCTTGTTAGCTGTTCAGATTTAAACTCATTATCCATTATAATAGTTCTAGGTTTACCAAATGTAGCCAAATATCCTTCTAAAATAGCGATCTTCTTTACCCAATTCCTATCCATTATTGGATAAACTACTGCGAGTTTTGTTAGTTTGCCTATAATCGTTATGAATGCTTGTTTTTTATAATGAAATGTGTCTAGATGAATAACGTCGTTTTTGTTTGTAGGTGTTTCTGTTATACTTAATTTTGGTTTAATTGGGTTCCTATCGTATTTGATCTCTTGACACTTATCACAATTATTTATTATGAGTTGTATATGCTCTTGTAACTTAGGATAATAGATTTTGTCTTTGAGGGTTTGATAAGTTTCGTTGATACCACTATGTAGAGATTCTTTCGCATGGTATAATGAGATTTGTTTGTGACATTCCTCTTCGTCTTTCATTTCTTGCGCTCTCTTTGTAACCTTCATAAACTTGATATTTGAATTTCCAGAGAACAACTTTATTATACATTGCTGTACTTTATTATAATCGCTATCCTGAACTTCAGAATATATTCCTATATGTCCGAGTTTAATGTACTTCTTTAATATTTCGTTAATTGTTTTCTTCTTCGTACTGAGGGCTAATTTCTATTATTCTTCTACCGAATACTAATATTATACTGATATTAGTTGTGTGTTAAACTTGTTTATGATTTCTTATTTAATACCTATATGATCTAAGAGTTGTTCATTTACTGAACGTGCAGTATCAGACAGGTCCATATTAGATTCATTGCTGTTCTGCTCATTTATTTGTGGACTGTTCTCGATTCTACTGACAAAATCAGCCACTTTGTTTTCTTTTCCTTGTAAATATCAAAGTTATACTCTTGCAATTTCAATATCCATCTTTGATTTCTCTGGGAAAATTCTTTACCTTTATATTTCGTATTCAAATATTTTATTGGAACATGATCAGTTATGATTCTGAATTTTCTACCATACAAATAAGGTCTGAAATAAGTTACAGAATAAACTATAGCCAGAAATTCTTTATCTGTTACGCTATAATTTTTCTCATGATTATTTAGTGATCTAGAGACATAGCAGACCGGATGACCGTCTTGCGAGAGAACTGCTCCGATTGCGTACTCAATTGCTTCGGTAGTTACTGTAAACTCTTTTTCATTAAAAGTTCCAGCTTTTCAAATGCTTCAACATACTGTGGGTCATTTGTATTTATTTTGGCATTTTTCTTTAAGTACTTTATTAGAGGTTGAGCTACTTTGGCATAGCCTTTCATAAACCTTCTATAGAATCCTGTCATTCCTAAAAAACTCTTTAACTGTTTTTCGGTTTTAGGCAATTTGACTTTCTTTATATCCTCTATTTTATCAGGGTTTGGTATAATACCTTCTTTAGTTAGAACATGCCCAAGAAATTGAGCTTCCCTTTTTACAAAACTACATTTATCGGCTTGAATTTTTAAATTGTACTCTGCTAGTTTTTTAAAGTTTTTTTCTAATGATACCAGATGTTCTGCCAAAGTGGTAGAAAATATTAAAATATCATCCAAATAAACGACACACATTTGGTTGATATAATCTCGCAATATTTCATTTATAAAACGTTGGAAAGTAGCAGGAGCATTTTTCAAACCAAATGGCATCCTGACATACTCCTATAGACCACAGGGTGTCACAAAAGCGGTCTTTTCAATGTCTTTTCGAGCTACTAGAATCTGATGGTAACCTTTTGCAAGATCCAATGAACTGAAGTATTGCGCTTTACCCAATTTATCTAGTATGCTATCAATATTTGGTAGGGAATATTTGTCGTCTATTGTAATTGAATTTAATTTTCTATAGTCTACAACAATTCTATATTTTTGAATCCCCGAATTGTCTTTTTTCTTGAGTATCACTATAATGGGTGAACTATATTTACTCTTACTTACGATACCTTGAGTTTCCATTTCGCTAATTTGTTTTATCACTTTCTCTTGGTGTTGTGGTGGATATTTGTACAATTTAGCATTTATTTGCTCCGAAGTAGTGGTGTTAATTTCATGTGCAATGCTTGTGGTATTTGTTAACTTATCCCCTTCTTTATAGAATAGCATTTTATATTTCTCCAGTAAATGTTTTAAACCTTCCTTCTCTTCATTGTTCAAATGATCTAGCGTTATATTTCCCAATCTACTCTTCTCTAATACATTTACTTCTTCAACACTTTTATTTAAGAATGGTAACTTTACCCCATTTTTTAATATAACTTCCCTATTTTCAATATCAATTAATTTTACATTATTTCGAACCCAATCCATTCCTATCAAAAGATTATATATTTTCTCTAAATAAATTTTAACCCATTTCATTCTGGCGTTATGTGGTTGTTGGAACTCAATAGGACATTTTGTTTTCACATACTCTGTGTCTTTCTGTATTTCTCCTTCTATTGTACTGATACTTATCTTTTCACCTAACATCACTTCATAAATTTCATTCGGGACATTTTTCGAATTTAATAAACTTATAGTAGAGCCAGTATCTAATAAAGTGAGAAACTCTCGATCATTGATTGTTAGGGTAATAAATATTTTTTTCATGTCCGTGGCTAGTTTATAAAAAACTCGTTTTGCTCGGCCTGACTAATATTTTGTCTAGCACTAATTTCATCGACTTCCATCGGTTGCATATTAGCATTATTATTGTTATTATAATTTTGATGTGAGTTTGTCCACTGAGCACTATTATTGGGAAAGAAGTTTCTTCTAGGATAACCAGAATTATAATTTCGAAACTGACCAGAATTATTAGCATTGCGATTATGAAATCGATCGGAACCATTACTGACATTAAAATTTCTTGCTTGTCTGTGATTATTAAAATTTTGTTGAACGTTACTATAATTATGACTTTGTGTTGGCCTATGGTTAAATCTTTCTTTTCGTATTTAGTGGAGTTTACAAAATTTTAAATTAAATTGATCTTGACCGATATATTTATTCAGAACTGTTCTAATTTCTTCTAATCTAAATAAGTTATTTAATTCTGATTTTAAATTAAATTGATCTTGACCGATATATTTATTCAGAACTGTTCTAATTTCTTCTAATCTAAATAAGTTATTTAATTCTGCAGCTAAAGCACCAGCTGTTATCTCTTTTATTTTCAACACCAATACACTGCTTAATTGATTAACTATCTCACTTTGGTAATCACTAAAAATTCTGATATATCGTTAACAAATGTTGAAATTTTATCTAGTAAATCTAAAATCGTACTTACTTTTAACATACTTATGTCTTGCATTATTTGACCTTGTTCTTTTGATGGTTTATAATGTAATTTCAACTTCCTCTTACATTCTTCCCATGAATCTGGTGGTGAAGTTTCCAAGTAATTCCTTGCTGAACCCAATATCTTCTCATTATAGATGACTGTGTACACTTGGTATGCTTGTTGTGGATATTCCAATAATGCCCTATCAACAGCTGATATAAATGATGGTAAAGTCCCTGGTTTCCCTTCAAAAGGAGGTAAATAGCGGAGTTCTTTCTCAATCCTGCTTCTAAGGGATGGTTGTTGAGCCTGCCTGCCTAGGATCTCTGTCAATGCAACTAAACATTGCTCTATTATGTTTGGTTGTGCCGGTTGTGCCATTCCTCTGTTGCGGTCAATCGCTAGGTTTCTTTGTTTTTTTCTCTCCAGTATTTGTGTTGAATTAGTGGTCGTCGTTTCTTCGTGATCTACTAAATTTTGCTTTAGGTCACTGCGTTTCACACTTTATTATTTTCGCACAATGAAAACAAAACAATATTATAAATTTTCATTTACGTTCACTATTAACATTCGATAAGCTCGAATCACTGGATCCTTGTTCTACAGAAAAGGATCCTACCGACTGCGCCAGTTAATTATTTTCGTATTTTTCCGGAGAGAAAAAAAAGGGAAAAGAAATCGATTTTTAAATCACAACCAAAAGTTGCACTTTATTCTAAACTTTATTCAAGAAATATTTCTAGATTCGTTTTTTATTTTACCGCCTTGCTGATTATAAGAGTCCCGACATTCAGTTAAAGCTTTCACAGACTCATCTTTCTTGTTAAAAGTTCATTTTCTCGTCTTTTTACTTTCTGCAAACATCAGCGTTTTTACAAGCTGTGTGGAATTATTGGATATTTTTATTGTTATGATATGCTGTCGGTTCAGCATAAAATGTGGCAACATTTTATTTATGAGAGTTTATACCTTACCAAGATAGTGGCTTAGGTTTTTTGGAATTTTATAAGTTTCCGGTAAATCATGGGTATTAATATATTTAACTCGCGCGAGTGTCATGTTGTTTTTATTTATGTTTTTTAGTGTTTTTAGTGGTTTTTTCACGTGTTTTCTTTCACCAGGGATATTCTTGATAACCAGGTAAGCAATTTTCTTATTTACTTTGTTAATTTAGCTTGTAAGTTGCTAATTTTGCGATTTTGTGGCAAATGTCAGGTAAGTGCCTTTGTGGCATTTTTTACTTGTTTTGTCCACAAATATTTAACACAATTATATTAATTACGTAGTTTGTAACTTGTATTAATGTTTTGTGTGGTGTGCTTCATGGGGAACATGAATTTATTCGTGTTTTCCATGCCTCCAATTTTTCATGGCATTGTTGTTTTACATATGTACACACAGCAATGTTCTTAAATCAGATCAATCACCTTTGATTCTCATTAAATAAAATGTTTGTCTTATTTTGTTTTGTAATTCATTTCTTTTATTTTATTTCTGATATTCTTGGAATCTATCCACTTGTGAGGCTCCAAGTGGAGGTAATTTTTTTATGTATATTTATTTTTAATCTTTACTGAGTTTATCTTTCGTTTTCAGGTTCGCTGAACAATCCTGAAGTCGTATTGGAACGCAGTCTCTAGTACTGCTCTAGGATTTTCGGCACTCCAAATGTGACGGTTATGCCGATTAAATAGGCTTGCTCTTGTGAAGCTCGCTTCATCTGTCCAGAGTATCTTCTTGATAAAGCCGATGCTTCTTCGGCTTTCACGAAGTATCCAACGACAAAACTCCATTCGCTAGCTGTAGTCCCGCGGTAACAACTCCTGGATGCTTTGGTAGCGGTAAGGATGCAAACGTTCACTTTTAATTGTGTGGGCGACAGTTGACCTGCGGAATCCCGTCATGGGCGAAGTGTCGATGTACGTTGGCAAAAACCGAGCGATCTGGCTGTCTCCTATTGGGAAACCTTCTTCTGTACCCCTCACATGCCCTCCTTGCATTTCCATCGCAGAAACCGTAAATGTAATGGATATCTGTGTATTCCTCAAAAGAAAAACTTGGCATCTTGAAAAAATACTAATGGCAGTCAATTTTAGCCACGATATGAACCAGGAAGAAATATTAAGATGACCAGAAAACCAAGGCTAACTCAGAAATTAGTTTGTTTAGGTAGGGTACCTGAGGCGTACTTTGCTTTGGAATTTTGAAACCGTTGATTTTAGGGTAAATGATTGTTTCGGAAATTTAAAAGGTCATAAAATGAAGAAGTTTTTCCCATACTTGCGCACTCCATTCTTATAAGAAATTTCCAAGAATTATTACTTTCAAATTGGGGTTTATTTTGTTCTAAAGGCACGACGACACATTCTAAGTCAAAAATAAAGGAAGGCATATCACCTTGGAAAATTTTTAATCAAAAGTTTAAGAGTTAATTTGTTGCTCTAAAAAAATCACTAGCTGCGATTTATTTCCGCAAGGTATTTACCGAGTTATAGGGTAAACTGTAACTTACGGAGCGGATTCTAAGAAAAATCAGTTTTTCCATAATAACTCCAAAACTAAGCAAGATAGGACATATGTTCTGTTGGACTTTTCTGTTCCTTTTTCTGTCAAGATTCTATGGGTACTGTATGGCGGTATCCTTCCGGACACCCTGTATATATAGAGAACAAAAGAGAAAAAAACAGTTGGCATTTGATTAATATTAATGTGTATATCGGTGACAAATCTCAAGGTTACCAGGCAAACATGATGATAAGTGGTTTGGACGTATAGTTCATACAATTTTTGTGGTAGATGTACAATTTTCAGGTCATGATAAAATAGTTTCGTAGGTCAAGTAGAATCTTTCCCTTCGCCTGAGTTGAAACAAAAAAGGGGGATAGTTAATTTTTGTTTTTTTTCAGAATTTCTATCCTTCTCATAAAATTATTAGCTAACTTTGCCTTCTTCGGCCTGAGATAAAATAGATTTTCCTAATGTGTAAGCTCTCATTGTTGAATTATTAGCAGTACTATTGCTTGAATTTTTTTTATTGCTAGAATTTGGTAATTTAGAAATCTATGTAGTAGCTAATAGCGTAAACAACTTGGAGATTGAGTCGAATTGTAACGTACAGGGAAAAAATTTGAAGAAAAAAACCAAAGTGATTGAATAAATGCCGTTGTGGTTAATTAATCTGAAATGCACGGTGTAGAGTACTAGTAATGGAACTAGTAATGGAACGGGAATCCTTTTTGTCCAGGTTATTGTCATTCCGTTTAAGATACGCAAATATACAGGTATCTAAGATCAACTAAGTGGAACTTCATCGAGTCTCATCAATTTGTGGAGTTCATATGGAGCCGACCGAACAATTGTTTTGGTTGAATTTCCCTTGAGCGTGATTAAGATTCCGAGGTAATGGGGAATACGGAGTTCAGTAGTAGAATGCGAACGGAGTAGCAGACCTAATGCGCGTGTAGTAAGGAGGATCTCCGGATGACCGTATGCGAAGCTGCACGTCCAGGTGTAGGTAATTCCTCATTGATATTTTTTTTTCTCGATGTCAGCCGCTAATGACGTGGTCTTCCCTCCTTCCCTTCCACGCCCAAATCGACGATCTTAGCCGGCTGAGATGGAGGTCATTCCGGGGAAGAAGGGAATCGAGTCATAAGCAATGCCAGATGTACTGAGCCCAAGATGAATTAAATATGGCTCCCACTTATCCATCAGAAGGAATATTGAGGATGTTTCAGCAGGGGACCTGGCGTCCACTGCCTTAGCTCTGCTCACTGGACACACTGGTCTGGATATAAGAGCTTGGACTTATAAAAACCAATTCACACAATCGTCATAATTATTTATTGATATCCTTTTTTTCTCTCTCATTGCTTATTCGATTCGCATATTGTTGTTGTAAATATTGGGTTTCATGTTTTGTGATTCGCCCGCTTGGATTGGTTGATTTGCGTATTCTGTGTGGTGTTGATTCGAATAATAAGTTTGTATCTTTCCTTTTTTTTTCTTCACTTTCTGGCTGCTTTAGTGATATTTTTGTTTAGTCCTAACGTGGCAAAATATAGTACCCCCAAATAAAATAGTGACACTAACCTTGGGAAGATCAACCGCGGCGTTACACTTTCTATTCCCGCAACTTTAGAATTTCGTTGCGTTCATTTAGTCTCATGCCACGGTTTACTATTGAATTTCTGTTTTCGGTGAACTCTTATTACAACTCAACATAAAAAGGTATTCTTAACACAGTCTTACTCTTACGGTATTTATTGATCCTATTCACTTGTGGTTTCTGAATTAATGTTTAAGCTCTCCAGCAAGCTGCGGATATTGCTCTAGCATAATATGCGGTACCTGATCTTATAATTATCGATGTAACAAAAACTATTATGAGCACCTACATGTGGAAGAAATCAATAAACTTAATATCCATATCGGTACACATATGTGTTAAAGTACTTCATTTACAAGTGTAGTGTGGCAAATTGAAATTGAGGTGTTGGTGAAGCGTAGATTCGATGCCATTTCTGCCAAGGAACCGAGGATCTTATTTTGATCTAGAGTCATCTAAATAATGCTCAGATTAGGAACTTCTAAAGCTCTGAAGGTATTTATTTTATCATGTTATAATTCAAAATCGAAGGGAGTTTGAAATATAAGCTGTAAGTAATCACAACAACAATCGTGGCCGACCACGCACGTGGAGACTGCGATCCGGAAGCTGGGGGTCTTTCAAAGGCTTGCTTGCATGGGAACTACAGGCTCTATGCGATCTACGGCTACTGCTGCCTTTAGGTTTTACTTAATCTGCCACCCCTGGATCTTGTCATTCAGCCAGATGATGAAAGGAATGTGTGTAGATTGAGCTCATGGGGATGTTGCGAGGACGGCTGGACTGGTTCTTTACATTGCTCTTTGGCGTGTCGGCTGTAACGAGAAAACCCTCTGGCCCGCATGCACTTGAGGCGATGGTACCAGAGCTTTATTTTTGGCGTCACTCGTAAGTTTTACTGAAAAAGAATCATGGGCTGAGAGAAGTGCCTTATCGAACCTTCACTGGTCCGCTCTAAACATGTCACTAATGAGGGATCCGGTGCGCATGCTTAACTTATGAACCTGACATTGTTAACTAGCGATTAACAAGCTCCGTAAGAGAAATAAAAAAAATAAAGATTTCTGGTAATAAAGAAAAAGAAAAACTAACTCCAAAAAAATAGTTCTTATACTGAACAAGCGAACTCAAGCAGTCAAGCGACAGCATTAATCTCCTTTTATCACATAAAGGTTCTTTTACAGAAAACCAGAAATTCTTTTGCAGGAAATTCCGCATATATAACTCTATCTGTAGCGATGTTGTGCTCAGGAATGGAGAGCACCAATGAAAACTTTTCATGGTGACGTCTGCAGATTAAATTCAATCCTAACGCCTCTATAGTGACATCGCTATTGAACGCCTCGCAATGTTAGAAGACGCTGGCTAAAATCTCTTATGATTCCGCCTTTAGTGGCATCATCGCTATTGCACGCGTCGCAATGTTAGAAGACGCTGTCTGAAATCTTTTACGATTCCGGCTTCAGGTCAAACTCAGCTCTTACGTTGACGAATACACGCTTTGCTCTGTTTAACCACATTAAGTAGCCGGGCTGTCATTGGGACAGCTGCGATAACATAAATTTAATCTATTCAGACTCATCTTTCCATATTTTGCTCAGCACGAGCGAACTGGTATCCTGTTGTTCAGAACAAATATCCTAGTTGATATTCTCATCGAAGCTGTTCTCTGGTAGTAGCAAACAAGCCAGTTGTTTGTCTGGCACTGGACTATGCTTGACAGTTCATACTCGTTCACGTTATCATAGATATAGTCGGGAATAAGTGACACCACTCGCCCACATATACTAGCTACATCAGATTTTTAAGTCGGTACGACAGACACTCCGGTTGCTTCACCACTTTGAAAATACGGCGATTGAGGACGGCTCTTTTGTTAAAAATTCGCCAAAAAACGCGAAAGTTCTTCATTAAGGACAGGAAGGTTTTGGTGATGGACCTACCGGATCACTCATATCTGTATCTACAAACGCTATGCTGACTATCCGATATATTGAATACCATCGATGTTCTACCTCATGCTATATTACTACAGTAAATCTGAGCTGTCAATCAATTAATTACCACTTCAAACTTCATTACTTTTACTTATCAATTAAGATGTTGCATTACAATTGCATTTAGTTGGAATTTTTTATTGAGACTTTTAATTACTATTAACTAGTATTAATATATGTACAGAAAGTCGAAAAATTAATTAAAAGCAATGAAATTTTTGAAATTTATTTACGTTACTACCATCAATTACTTTCCAGTTTCCACAATAGAAACTCAAAATTACTGTTTTCCTGTCCATTTCTATTAAATAATCCATAAGTGATATGAAGAACTAAATTCAATAGCACCAAGAGCACGATTGTTTCCAAATTCTCAACTTTAGTAGGAACAACTAAGGAGCGTGAAAATAGAGGCACATGGCAAAGAGCTGGCGGCGCTAATAAAATGAGTAAAACTTTATTTTGACGCACTGTACAAATCACTTCTGATTAGAATCTGCAAACAGCTTTGTTATTGTACTTCTAAGTGTAGCCTACTATAAATTATAAATAAATGAAGAACACGTAACGAAAGGAGTCTTTATTGGATTCTCATTTTGATTGTAATTAAATTAAATGCAAACATAATGCATTCAAATAACATCATTATTTTCAAGTAAGTACTTTTTCTTATCACATCTATAATACAATTATCATCACTAAGCAATAATTATTGTAATTAAAATCTCTATATAATATACAAATACCAAATAATTTTAATTATAATGGCAACAATTAAATCTTCTTGCAAATCCATGAAATTTTGTAGTTAACTGGGAATTTCATGGTGCAGGGGTACATATAAATATATATTGTCCATGTGAAATGAAAAAGAGCTTGTCATTACACAGAAAACATCCTGAACTGTTGAAACTTTTATACATTGTACTTAAATACATATATATATGTACATGTAATGATGCGGACACATCTCTTTTTTCACAGCAAAAAGCCTTGCGACTTTATGAATTATTACTGTTCTAACAAAATTAAACTTTTTCGGCCGTAAATCTAATCTCGAGGAAATTAATTCAGGCTCTTTTATCTCCAGGGAAATTATACTCAACTTTTGTTCTTTCTTCAAAACCCCTTCTGACTTTATTACGTATTCGGAGATTGTCCGGAAATATAATACTATTTCGTATTATTTGGTCGAAGTAAGAGTGACATGATGAATTATGAGTTTCTGCTAAAAGATGCCAATTACAGAAAAGATTTTCGTGTAACTTTTCAGTGTGCGACATGTTGAAAGACGCTTCTAAGTGATGAGCAGGGCTGTCTTATTTTAAGAGTAAAAATAAAAACTAACATTCTGTATTGAGTGCTTCCTATATATGCACTCAATACAGGAGAGGGTTTAGTTGTTAACCATCAAATCCATCAAAAAACTTGAATTCGGGTGATTTGGACAACTTTAGATAATTCATTTTTATGACCTTGAATCTATCATTCTGACCATTTGAATTCTTTCATGATGTAGACCCAAATTTGCGAAGTCCACTCAAACTTGAAGTACATGAATTAGGCCGTATGACAATCGGTTCAGGACAACTTTTATAACATAGCTAGCGATAACAACATCACTTCTGTTTGCAGCCTTAAGTTGCCAAAGGACTTCCAATAGATTAATTTATTTTCTTCCATTTAGAGGTAATAAGTTTAATCTTCAAACTTATTCCATCTTTAAAAAATGTTATCTCAAAAGCTTTAGTTCTGGGTTGTTTAGCGAGAAGAGTTTTTTTCCCTTTATTGGAGGAAGATGTGATGAAACTCTTTGCCTCTATTAAACCTATGAAATGCGAAAATTAAGCTCTATCTACCCGTATCCTGATTTATGTATGTCCATAAGTAGGCTTTTTGTGTGACCAAATAAAGGCTTGGGACGGACAAACTTGGATATGGCATCTTATCTCGCAAGGCACTTCCGAAAGTTGTTGACTTGAATATTTTTATTCCCGAATATTCAAGTCAACGGTAAATTTACTGCTGGCTAAAAAGATGAGTTACATCGAGATATTTACAAAGAGCTTCAGACCAGATTTTTATGTATGTTTGTATGTATGTATCGAGACCGAGAGTATGGTCCCGCGTTACATCGATACTGGTTTAGGGGGCAGGATAAGTCATACCCCCACCCCACATTAGAAAACAACACATAAAAATAAAATAAAAATCGGATAATAATTTTGGTGGGATTATCGGGGTAGGAAAGTTTTTAATTCATGCATGTTGTTTTTCCAAGCATAACATGCAAACGAATATGGAAAATTAAAAACAAAACACAAAAGTGTAAGAAAACCAACTGCTAAGAGGATCTTTCTTATCCGGTCTCTTGGTACCCATTACCCAGACTTTTAGCAGTTAAGCTGGTAGGATGGCTTCTTGGGGCTACCTTTCAAAGAGCTTCAGACCAGATTTGACACAACATTATTATGAGGTGAACTACTGCTGCATAGCTGATATACTAAATTTTCTTTCACAAAATCTCTTAATTTCGCGTGTATCTGGTAGGTACAGATTCTTTCTTACGCTTAAGTCATAGCTCGATACATAACATACATGCACACATTTTTTACTTCTTTCATTAAGGAATCACAAGTTAGACTCTAAAGGGGGGCAATAGCTAGAATGTTACAGTTGGATCTGCTAGACTACGTTCCATGATATTTGATGAGTTATATTGTCTGGCAAGATATCTGGGGTGGATTTTCTTGGAATGGTCATGGATGGACGTTTACCTCTTTGAACCATAATATACATTAGTATAATAAAAAGAATTCCATAGATGTTATAGCTGCATGGAATAGTGCGCACATGAGTTCAGTTACTCATAGATAGTGAGAAAAACCGATCCAATTTCCACCAGGCCAGCTGTACTGAATTCGATTTAATTTTGTTTTGGTGTTAGTATAAAAGCTAAGCGTATAAAATCCTAGTCAAGATTTCTTTAGCCATAGAGTCATTTTAGCGTTGAGCTCTCGAATTTTGTTTAAAAGCCGTGGAAAAAAGTAAAATTAAAAATTATTGTAAGCATTTTTCTAGCTTTCAATCAATTGATTTTTATTTGATTACCTCAACAATTTAACAAGCTCAAAGTTCTGCTAACCAATAAATTTTTACGAATGTAGCACTTTAGTATTTCGGTCACTCTTTTTTGCAACAATTGCGATTGTTTGATAGTTAAATACCATTCAGTTCTACATTTGATCAGTTTTTTGTTCGGATTGCTGTGAATATCGACTAAGCGAGTCTTCCTACCAAAGCACGATCCTTTAGTTGCATCGATTAGTAGTAGTATCATTTTACTTTTCTTGGTAATTAATCATACTGCATATTTGATCTCCCTAAGGATACGTCTAGCTGAAAATTACAGATTAGTTACTGATCTAAAGGAATGCCAACGTATTAAGCACATTTGAAAGAGGTACCATTTATCCCTAACACATATCGCCATCCATTTTTAAGCTTCTGAAGCAGTTGCAAATCTAGGTATTTGTGAGCGGCCAGAAATATTTACATGTCTAAATACATATTTGGTAAAGAATTGCCTCAAACTAGGAAATTCTTCAGAGAACCCGTCCTCTCTAAAATTGCTCTGCTCTGAAATATACCGAGGCTACTTGAAAGGCTCGTGACTTTCATAATAGATGCCGCTCGAATAGCGAAAACAATTGTATTTTTGATATTTGAAATCTTACATTTATGTATAATTTCAAATACCTATATATGTAGCTTTGTCCAATTGAACATTTTACACAGATTTCGAAAGTAAATGAAATTGCTTCTTTGTTTTTATTAGTTCTAAGTGAAAATTCTGCACACCAATTATTAACTTAGATAAATATTTGCTTGTCGATTCTTTGGGGGATTAATTTTAAACGTTTAAAGCGCCAAATACAATGAGATCGAGACGAAAATATCGCCGTAAGACTGTTGATGTCAATTTCTTGAAGTTGCCAACAAAAAATACAGCTGACATTTCAGTCTGACATTTCGTTATTTTAGTGAAACCTTGGTAATTAGCACATGATATTGTGGTCCGAGGGCCGTGCTCAGGGCGGAGAGCACTCAACATTTATAACTGTTATCGCTTTGGGAGTTTTAACATTTTTCTTTTAAACTTGATTAGTTTTTTTATTCCTCTATATTCAAAATTGCTTGCTACAATATTTTCTTTATATGCGCGAACTTCTTGACTTTTCTGATCAACGGTTTAAAAAGGAATTCCTCGAGGTTTTGGCTCGCTGCCCCATCAAAGTTTTTTCTATTATTTTATTGCGTTTTCACGACGTTGAAAAATCGTACGTAAGGAAATGCAAAAATGCTGTCGTCTTAAACATTTAATTCTAAGATGACAAGAATAATTGTATGGATATGTACATGCAATTAGATGGGAAAAATTATGAATATTATATGTGTATGTACGGTGTACATACGAAAACGAAAAACAAAGAAGAATACACTGTATGTAAGTAAGTATGCATATCATGAGAGTGGAATGTGGGCGTATTAATAAAATGAAATTTGTTGAATCCAAAGAAAAAATAATGGAATAATATAAGATTTTTGTATAAATAATAAGAAGTGAAACTTTCGTAAAAAAAAAGCATTATTTCTCTTCGTCTTTATTTTCAATTTCAGTAGTATTTTTTTTAATGTAGAAATGTATTACTAAAAACTACAGCTATATTTAAATTTATGCCTAGCCTATTCAAATTTTATTTTACAATTCAAGTTCTTATTCCAACCTATTACAAACCATATTCACACAACGTACAATTTATTGAGTGTTTTCGGTTATTACAATAATGAAAATAAATGATACAAAAAACGATATGTCATCCAAAAATATTTTCACTGTTGTCACCAAACTTGCTATTTGTCACAAAAACTTGTTATATTGTCACCAAACCACAACTTGAAAAGTAAGAGATCTGCTGCATTGTTCGTCGGCCACTTATAGTGCTGATTTCTTGAGTTCTGCCAATTAGCTTGTCGCCTGTTTAAGGGAAAGCAAGAAGAGGATTAACCAATGTTTCAAATTAGGAAATTATCTTGAATTTTCTGTCAAGTCAATCAAGTGAAGTTTGTTTGCGAGTTTCAAGTTTTTCACTGTCTTCCTTGTTTGGATCTAATTGACTATTTTTATCATCTTACAGATTGTATTATTTAAGGCTTTGGAGCTTACCTTTGGCCCACAGATCGATGATTCGATGTTTTCCCTTTTCTTCTTGTATATGTTTGGTTTAGGAGCTGTTCACTTCTTGTGACGCTGTTGGTTCTTCTTCCTACAGCTGATACGCCACATCAGCTGTAATAAATGAATATCTCATGCGGTGATTTATTATGAGTTTTTCTGAACGAGAAATTGGAATTTGCATTAAATTTGTCAAAAAATGAATTAAATAATACCGTGGTGACTATTATATTAACATCGGAACATGGAATACGCGAATGACAGTACTATTATTAGTGCGAATGACATAACTAGCGTGAATTTTCGGAATATTTTTATAATTTGTGTGTATTTATTGCTTTTTTGTCTCTTTTACACTAGCAAGTGCGAGGACACGAATGCTCCAGCGCAAGTACCTACGCTGTAATCAAACACGAAAAAAATTATATGAATGGTTAATTTCACCTCAAACTACATGGCACGGATGGTCTCGTGCTTCACTAAAATAAACATGGACGAAACATCGACGACGGTTAGTAAACCGATGGCCTCATATTCACTAGAGGAGATGTGGATGTACACACATCTCAAAATATAGGACACGTATGGTTTCGTGTTTACAAAAATATGCATGGATAAATACACCCCTGGCGGATAGAATACGGATGGTTTCATACTCACTAGAGGAGATGTACACATTCCTCAAAATATAGAACACGGATTTTCTCGTGTTTAATAGAATCAGTCGTGTTAGTTGGAAGGTTTAATCTACCAAGCCTGGCGGATGTTTGGGAGGATGTCCGCTCTCAACAAGATTGAAATTACTTAGCAATCACAATGTGAAATCTTGTCTGGTTGACTGGTCAAAATCAACTGCCTTCTACGCTAAAAGACATTTTTACACATAACCTAACAATATTTTCTAATCAAGACCTATTCCCTGATAATAATTCCTACGGGCTTTTCTTTGGCCCTGTGTTCAATTAAGCTAGCTGAATTTTCTTACTTTCTAAATCCATGAATTTCTAACTAACATGTGACTAAATTCTAAACTACGGCTACCGCTACCTAGTTATAATTAACTAACAATACTTCGAAAGTCTAATACTTAACTAACTTAAGTACTAGCTACATAACTTATGTATAAATCTCCATAGGTTGCCTCTGTTTTCCCATCCTGGTGCTGCTTAAAGCTTCTCTTATTCGGGTCTTGTCAGTGGGTAGTTAGTGTATATCCTGTCCTATTTGTTCTTCCTCTTCATACCCGGTAGCTGTCTCCTTTTTCTCTGAGAAAATTAAAAATTCCTGCGCGGTAGTATTTTCTATGACAGTTTAACATACAAAAAGCGATAAATATTTGTTAGTGGGTAAGAGAGAAAAATTGGTTAGTTCTTGGACAATTGTATTTGTGTGGTTACCTCAAACAGGTAGTCCTGTATCACAGAAATACCAGCTTTCTAGTACAGGAACTGATTGTGATAATGCTTTCCACTGGGCCTCCGATAGAGTCCAGTGCGGATTCGGAGCGTTTTCCTCTCGATTCTCGCAAGGATCTCCATATATGTTGGCGATATGGTATGCCATATACGAAACGAGTACCTTAAGGTGGGCCTAATGAGCTACGTGTACATCAGGAGTTTGGTATTTAGGGTGAGACCATTCCTATATCTCATTATAGGACTGACTATGCGTGGGGGTTGAAAATGAAGCGTTCATTGAAGTTTATACCTAGGTACTTGGCGCTCTTAGTGGGATTTATCTCTTCATTATTGATAGTGATTTCGATGTTCCTGCGTTTTGACATACGCCTCTGCGTGAATGTGCAGTTCTGACGCATAGTAACTCGATTTAGGACGTTGAACTTTATGCCCCATTTACGATAGTACTCGTAAAGCTTGGCAATATGAGCATCCACTTTCTTTGTCGCCAATTTGGGGGATTTGGAGTGCGCATATGTTAATGAGTTATCCGCTGAGAAGGGCTGTGACTCCTCCACTGTTCTGCGCTTAGTCAAACGCGAACGGGTTGAAGATGAAAGGCCCAAGTACTGAGCCTTGCGGGATGTACGCAGATGTACAATTTTTTATTTCCACAAAGAATTGTCTCTGGGAGAGAAAGCTTTTTATCATCAGAATAAGGTAGGGTGGGAACTAAAATCCAATCAGTTTGGAGATTAGACCTTCTCTCTAGCAGGAGTCGAAAGCCTTTTTAACATCAAGAAAACAGGCCCCAGTATGAAATCTTAATAGCGGGTGCAGAGTGGAGTGCATTGCTTTGAATCCAAATTGCTGATGCTGGTCCATCTACTTCTCCACGCAAGTGTTATCTATCTGTTGTTTCTCCAGAAGTTTGCCCAAGTTGGAGATTTATGAAACTGGTCTCAATTCCGAGAAGTTTTTAGAAGATGTTCTCTTCGGAATTGGTATTATCTTGGACAGTTTCCAGATACTGGGGAAGTAACAATTGTTTATACAATTGTTGAAGATTATTGTTAGCATTTCGATTGCCAACGGTGGTAACTTCCCGGATTATGAAGTTCGGTATACCATCCACTCGACTTTTTATTGTTGAGTGATCGAATAAGGGCACCTAGATGAAGCGGGCTAGTGAACATTTGCCGGTCATTTGGATTTCGAGCTGGGTTTTCAAGACTAAATTCTTCCATTGGTGAAGTTTTTGTGACTCAAAATTCTCCACTTCAGTTATCACTTGCCGATGAATGTTAGGGAAATGAGGTGGACGGGAGCTTTTGAAGGTTGATGCAAAGTAGTTGACGAAGGCGCTGCTTTTCTCCTCAGGAGAATTTAAGCAGTTGTTGCCATCGAGTAGTTTATCAGGGACTTGGGCTTTCCTGCTACATACTTTGTTGATTTCGCTAAAAGCTCATGGACCCGGCTTAATAGCTTTTAACCTCTCGCGAAATTGTTCATCGATGAAGTTACGGGTTTTCTCGTCAATGATTGTTGACAGACACCTAATTTGAGAGAGTAAGGATGAATATAAATTCTGTTTGTATTTGTACAGCCCTTATATTCTGGGCAGAAGGTTCTTATACCTGTAATTATTTCGCTGGTGCGAAGTGGAGAAGAACGCTATGTTTTCCTGAAAAGAAGTCTTAATCAGGGACGAAATTGCTGGAGGAATAAGTGTGCTCGCAGAAAATTCCAACATTTAAACGGTCAGAATCAGAGATAGGGCCTTGGGAGGTAAAATTCTTAATTTGGGGGAGATTGTTTACGAGATTGTCAAATACGAGGAAGAAGTCTAAAAAGGAGTTACCTCGAAGAAAGGTTGACGAACTTGTGAAGTTGTGGTTGTGGAAATTATCCTCCAACCATTTAGCCATGGTTGTTCCAACTAAGTTGGTCGAGGGATCGTTCCACAGGCTATGTTCAGCGTTAAACTCGTCTCCAATAAGCATATATGTGAATTGTTGGCGAAAGGCGTTTAACACATTCAGATCGCTGCGTACTCGTTGGGCTGGGGTATGGCACGGAATATACAGTGAAACCAGAAGACGAGTTTCGCCGAAATCAAGATATATTTTCAGAGATGTACTCTCGAAGTTAGAGAAGGTGATCTGGGTGGGCGCGAAGTTGAAATCTTTCTTAATGAGAATAGAGGTGCCCAGCTTACACTTACCTGCGTAATTTCTGAGCAGAGAATATTTTTCCAAAGACAATCTGTGTCTAGCTTTTAAATTTGTCTCTGAAAGAAACTTGAAATGAGGACGATGTTTCTCCAGAAAGAGGTTTAGGAAGGCTTGTTTCCCGTGAGAAACAATGGAATTGACATTGAGGGCGATCGCCTTCAATTCGCTTGATTTCTGCCTCCGCATAACGACAACGCGAATTGCAGATAAGCGCTTTGTCTCTCCGGAATGGAGGTCAACTTCCTATAGCTAGACAGAAATGCATTGATTTTGGTCATAAGTCCGCATAGGTCACAACCAAAGAGTGACTTAGCCTCTTCATTGCAGAATGCGTTTCCTCCTAAGGCATTGGCTGTGAAGGGTTTTGGCTTGCCTGTAGGCTGGGGTTTGGAAGTTTTCTGGGCATTGCTCCCCTTATGCCTACCTGAAATAAAACTTGAAAGAATTTGGGCAAAAAAACTTATCGGGCTATACATAGTTCCGTGCTGATTCCCGGATGAACTCTTCTCTCTGCTTCTTCGTCTGCATTGGTACTTTCTTCCTCTCGATGAGTTCCTTAAACTTGGGGCAGCCTCTATAATTTGCCGGATGTCCTTACTTCTTACAGTTTGTGCAATACGGTTTGCCCTTATTTGCGTCCCTTGTGCAGGCTCCTGGTCCATGGTTGCCGTTCCACACAGCCGCGGTATGCTGTCCCGCAGTTACTGGCCACATGCCCGTATTTTTGCCTTCTTCGGTTTGACAGCTCACCTTTTATAGCATTGGGTGTCACTGGCAGACGAATAACGCAACACTAATAACACTGGCAGGCGACGGCTATCGATGCGGCTGACTGAGTTAGCCAGCTGGGTGAGTGGCTGTTCAGTTGTGATATATGTATTTATGTGGCTTTGTACATGATATATTGCAAGTTGTTTCTCAGGCGTATCGAGAAGCTTGTAATGAAGGGCATGCGCCGTGTAGGCAAAAATGGACTTCGTTACAAGAGCATGCAGGTTTTTCCGTAGAGCTATACGTTTTTCAGTACTTTGATTAATTCCGGGCATAATTATATCACTCGTGACGATTTTCAGTCGCAGGATTACAATTTAAGACCTGTGAATTACTGTTGCGTCAGCATGTCCCATTGTGATGAATTATTGATCGCTGCAGTGGATGAACTTTTCTATATTGGTTCAAATATTACATTTTATTAGAATTCAGGAAACTTGTAACTGATTTTCATAATTGAATTTGTTTTTTTCTCTTTTTCTTGCAGTGACACATCTTTGCATAGATTAGCATAATTTTATTCTTGTTTTGTTTTACTTATTTTTTTTCATCTTTATTTTATTTTTATTTATTTTTATTTTTTTATTGTATTTTATGTTGTTTTAGTAGTTTCACTCTGTAATATATGCCTTTAGATATGATCTAATTCAATTTTAGATACTGTATTTCTTGATCAGGTATATTATTTATGTAGTTTTATGTTTAGTTTAGGCTTCCTTGTACCCTTGTAGTAATCCACTTTCTGTTAACGATGCATATAAAAGATTGTAATCTTGTAGCATTCTAATGAAATAAATTTGAATTTGAATTTGAATTTATTATAAATATGCTGTGAGGAATAAATCATGATCAGTTTTCTTTGAAAGTTGCACCAGTATATTTAGAGATATAGATTTACGTATCTAACCCAATTCTCCGTTAGAACAAAAGCGTCTTAACTCAACAATGACTAAAGCACTTTCTAAACCGAAATATATATTTACTTACATATAATTTAACTACTTGAAAATGTATAGCTTAGCTATAATATTCCTAATATAGGTGATTAGGTGCTGGTATCACATGGTTCCTGTTTATTCATGTTTTTGTAGAATCAGGTATTTTGCTCTGTAATAATTTGCAAATTACTGGTGTCCTGATGCATTTTCTGATCAGCCAACTGATTTTGCTTTTAATTTTATTGTATATGCTCAGCCATAATATGTCACTACTCATGTCGATTTTAGCAATGAGCACTTAATGAAAGTATGATTTTGTTTTGTTTTTGTTTTTTACTTTGTACTATTAAAAAATTAGACAATATATTAATATTATCTTGAAATTATCTCCTCTTTCCTATGATTTAGGAAAACGCTTTGTTGAGCGAACCTGGAAGAAAAGGGGAGAAAGTCAATAAAGATTTATACAAATAATACAAAAAAAAAATTACCTCTACTTGGAGTTTTACAAGTGGAAAGATTCCAGCAAAGATCTGAAATGAAATAAAAGAAAATGGATTTTATTACACTTATCATCCCAAAGAGTCATAAATATATAAGTCAAGCCCAAGACTGTGTGTACGTATGCCCTTTGACAAGAACAATTCCATGTAAAACAAAACCCATGGAAGCACATATAAATTTATGTTTTATGCTCAACATGCAACATAAAACAATAATTTATGAAGTGAAGGATATCTCAGTACTCCTTTTTCTACAAGATATGTAGACATTTATGTTAAAACAACATAAAAGTATTCACCTTGACAGGTATCTACAGAATCTTAGATTTGCTGATTCGCTCATGAAATTGAATATATTTTCACGTAAAAGCACTCACCTGTAGTTTAAGCATTGTTTCCAACCTTAAATCACTTAGAAAAAAAAATACTCAAATACACATAAAAATTCTATTAAAATCCAACATGACACTCGCGCCCAATAGTGTCAAAACCGTCAAAATTATATTTTCGCGACGTTTGACACATCAAAACTACGTATAATCGAACTGCGATCTCGATTGCCGCATTCGTTTCGTGAGATTTTTAGCGGGAAACGCGATATTCGTGATTTTTTATTAATTCATTGCCCACAAAGAGTGCGAAAGAGACTCACAGTGGGAAAAAACAAAAAAAAATACTACGAAATGACAGAAAAATCTATTACATCGAGATGAAACATTGCGAATCGAGGTTTTACAGCAAGTTCTCCAAAATTTACAAAAATTAGTTAAAATCAGCGAATCGACAACCTATTTCTAAGATTTAGGTGTCAAAATTTAGATCTTTAAATTTGCTATCGATTAACAATAGGAAAACTTGATTCCTTTGTTATTTTTAGTGAAAATTTCGGATATTTCACTTTATGGATATCGACAATGGAATAAATTTCTCTATAGAAAAGGAGTCATTTGGTCAATCCTTCTTCTTTTTCATCGAGTTGTCAAAAGAGATACAGCTGCCAAAAGGTCACAGTATTTCAAATTTGCAATATTCTTCAAAGTTATCAGTGATCAGCATAAAAACAGTTATTTTTTTCATAATTAATTTCAATTTCGGTAGTATTATAAAATATACATTTCTTTCGGTTCATAGTATTTCTTTATATAGTTTTCAATTTCGCTTCAATTCCATTTCATTTTTTTTTTTTTTTGGTTTTTTTTTTCAATTAGTTCAAATTTTCGAACGTTGCAATTTTTTGGTAAAATTTCAACGTGTGAATTTTGCATTCGTCGCGCAAATAAGTTACAAGGTATTTATAATTATCTAGATAAATTATTGGGAAAGGTGATTGTCAATAACGTGTGAACGCATGCTATTTAGATGTTGGTTACACTAAATATAAATCACAGAACAATTCATATTTATCTAGGAGTATAATACCGTAGGCAGACGGGCAAAATCAATGATCATTCGTTCGTAATTGAATTTTTCAAAAATCGATTTACCATTGAATTTTGATTTTGATTATTAAAATTATGCTGTCAATTACATACAAAAATTGAAAGGACTATCGTTTTAATCAACAAAACCTTGGGTAACTTGATTTTTGAAAAAATCACATATTTTGTCCGTCTGCCTAGCTTATTACGTAGGGTTAAGAGAAATAGTCAATTAATTAATCTATACACAGTGTCAAATTGTGCCTTTCATAAGGTCACCTTTACACTACGTAATCAACAATTCCTAATCAATTTTGCTTTCACCAATAGTTTGTAGAACTAAGTAGTAAGGAAGTAAAAGAAGTGTAATTGAAATCAGTTATAAGTATTAAGAAATTTGAGCAGAACTTCAATTTGCGTATTGAAGCCAGATTAGATCTTGAAATAATTTTATTTAGCAGATAATTTTTTTTAGTATAGTAAAAATATACATGGATTAAACCCATTAAAGAATGAGCAACCAAACGATATGTTTACCATTACACTACCGCCACCTAAATGTATATCTGCTCCATTTTGGTTTCTAGTTGATTGAGAGCAGACAGTACAGGTATTAGCATCGTGACTGCATATTGGAAGCTGCACTTTGCTAGGGCCCACACGCTACAGCTTCAATTTAGATATACATGCAATCACTTTAGTTTAATATTTCACAAGAAACGTTTATGCTTGTATCAAATTAGTGTAAATTGCACTAGTGCATCAACGTAGGTTGATCGATTGTTCTTTTTAATTACAGGTGATAAATTTAGAAATTTCATAGTACGGATTTAATTTATGAATGCGCACAATTTCTGTCAGTCAGATTGTCATCTGGCACAATCTCTACATTTAAACACACTTCTTAACTTCCTGATAGCCGACCCCAGAAGAAGGAACCACGTTCGTCTCTTCATCACTGGTCTCCCTTGTAACGAACCTGTACATGGCTAGACATTAATAGAACTATGTACGAAGTTTTCTCTAGGAAATATCCTTCGTACAATTCACAATTGCTTTTTGAATCGATATTATAAGTTGGGCAATATAGATTCACTAGCCATCCTCCTACCCGAATTTCCTACACAAAATTTCTAGCAAGTTAAACTGGCTTGTCCAGGAGATCTAGAAAATCCTCCACCGCCTCCAAACCCTATCTGTGAGCCAGTACATGAAGAACAGAGAGCTATTGGTAGTACGCGAACAAACGGAATCCAGTAGTCAGTTCATGTACAACGGAAAAGGAATCCTGTCACCAGTACGTGTACAACGGAAGTTTCTCATGCCACCAACTCAAATTAGATTTAGAAAACATAGACAAGAATTCACTAACATTACTCATTTTACATTTATAATAGGGACGTAAGAAAATAAAGCAATAATTTGAACTAAACCCAACTAATGTCATTTGGACCCCTCACTCCACTAAAGCTACCCAGGGTCAAATTTCGACGTTTTTCGTTTTCCTACCGACCGAAGTATTGGCACCCGAGCAGGCCCGACCGACCGAGCAAACAAAGTCACACTTTTAACTCTAAAAAAATTATATAGCTGGCTATTTCTTCCTGTAGCATGACAAGAAAAACTTAAAATTTAAATTCTATTCATTTATTTGTAATTCGCACAGTAAAGTTTTACTTCTACTAATTTAATAGTTTTCAAATGCTTAAAGTGGTCCAGGTGGTTTTAATTGAGCTGTTGATTTTTGAAGCTTCGAAATAATATTCGAGGAATGCAGCTTCGAACTTCGAACGTAAGAAATTCGAAGTTTCGAAGTTACCATGTAACCGTGATTCAAAATTTGTAATGCAAATTTGACGCACTTTCCGTTGAGCTATTGAGTTAAATTTTTTCACAATTACTAATCTTGCATGACAATATACTTCAACACTTTAATATAATATAAAATCAAGATAGAGGCTACAATATAACAGCCGAGTTTTGTCATTATGGCCCTATTCGACCTAAAATCAAAATCTTGCGATTTTCGGGATCGCAGATTTCGAATATTTGGTCAAAACCTAGAATTTAAAGATGGCGGTGGCAATATGTCGAAATGACTTATAATTGATATATGGGACTTACTCGGTTTCAAATTGTACTAAAGGAAAAATTTGTTCTGCATAAGCATTCGATCTCAGAGGCCATAAAATTCTAGGGCTCGAAAATTGAACTCTTCGAAGCAGGAACGTTTCACCAATGAAGTACCGAAGTATGATAAAGAATTTGTGCTAATTCAAATGTACCTAGTTTGGCACAATATTGGCTAGCGCAATTTTTTTTTTTTTTTTGCAAGATATCAACTTTCGGAGCAACCCATGGGCATGTTCAATAGATTTAATAAATATTAAAACAAATTATAAAAAACATTACAAAATTTACAAGGTTTAATAGATAAATTTAATTGAAAATTAATTAAATTGGGCTTTAAAATTGAATAATATGTATTTGAAATGTCATAGCTCACTTCAAAAGCATCATATATATTTTCTGTTTTTATACCCTGCTTAAATCTGTTGGGTATTATGTCTTTGATTCTATATTTGTAATTCAGACCTAGCGCTTCTTCCGGTCATTTAGGAGCAGTTATTTTGATTTGTAAACTTCGAGCACAAATTCGTAGTTATTGGCCCTAAACATTCCCACAGATATCGATTTTAAGTCACATCTTACCATAAGTGATAATTCGTACACCATTTTGGAGACGCGGTGGTGCGTTTATTTTATATATATATTTCAGGATGTATATACAAGACAAAATGAATGTGAAATTAGCGTTAAAATTTTTGAACCACGTTGCATTTCAAATCATATTTTTCGCCGCAAAACTCAGACACTCTTTAAATTATTCAAAATTTATTTCAAGTCACCTCAAATATTGTAATTTAACTATAACACTGCAATGCAGTCACCAGAAAAAGTTCATACTTCGAAGCTTCGAAACTTTATAGGATTGATAAAATATTCATGCCTCGAAGCTGCGAAAACTTTAAACCTTCGGCAAAACGTTCATGCTTCGAAGGATTTGACTTCGAACCACCTGTTTCGATTCCTATCAACACCCCAAGTTTTTAGGGTTCCGTACAACAAAAGGAAAAAACGGAACCCTTTTAAGATCGCTCGTACGTCCATCTGTCTATCTATCACGTTCTATCTAGAAAACAGCAAAAACTGTAGCTTTTTCGTCAGCCTCATAGATGCTGGCTAAAAAATGTTTTTTTATGCTAACTTATAAGGCAACTCTTAGAAAATTACTCTTGCGTCCGTCTGGTTGAATATTATTTAGTTCTTATGTTTTAGATTAGATTTAAATATACTTAAAATCGGTCGATAGACTGTTCGTTGATAAAGTTCTGGAAAGGAACGGTAACGGCGCGAGACCGACTTGCTCTTAACTGATTTTTCTCTTCAAAGCATTACTTTATAAAACTGTAACGATTCTGGATTAAATATAACTTTGAAATTTTAAGCATTTAATTTTTTATTTCTATTGTATTTCTTCATTTTTAATTATGACCATAAACTTAAGCACACAATTAAAATTAGTCAACTTTTCTAAAATCAAAGCAAAGATCTTTTCATTTCATAAATATAAATCAGACTGACCCCTAGTAGAAGTTTTACCTTGTCTCTTGCCCCGCATGGGGCAGATATTTTGTAAACCAATACTAATTTGACTGAAAAGCATCAAGGTGTTTGCAACCTATGAGGAAACGTATAGAAAATTAAGTCCCGATGAGCCTTCTGTTGAACGTTCATTAAATGTCATCGAAGTGCTCATTGGATATCATGAAACTATTCTCTATACACTAAACCAGCAATAAATAAATATTTATTCTTAGCATCAACGTGTGAGATGACATTTCTACTGGAATATTTGAATTGATTTTTTTGATTTATTTATTTAAATTTTTAAATTATTTGTTTCAAATAAATTTTTTGATTTTTTTTTCTGTTAAAACACTGTCGCGCATGTGTTAAGCAAGATTTTATGTCCAAATCGTTACGCCTCAGCGTCAGATTCGGAAAAATATATGAATTCAATCATAGAAACAGATTCTAATTTCTGAAATCATCATGACACACATTGATATGCTTATTAATAAGTTCATCGTGACACTCATTGCTATGCTCATTAATAAGCTCATCGTGACGTTCATTAATATGCTTATTAATAAGCTCAATGTGTTACTTGTTGACTTGTTCATTAATAAGCACATGGTGACACTTATTATATACTCATCGAAGTGCTCATCTAATATTCTAAAATTCACAAAAGAGAACCCAAATATACATTTCTAAATAAGTGACAGAGGGCGTGTTTAGGTGGAGACCAAACCGGTCAAAATTACTGATTTTTCCTCCGCGTAATTACAAACAATACCGAAGTGGTTGGTACTTTTACATGGTTGTGACCAAACGCTTACATTTCCTCCAAACTGGTTTGGCCTCCGCCTAAACGAGCCCAGAGATGCAATATCACATGAGCACTATCTGTGTATAAGTAATTAAATAATTCTTTTCCCGGTTTTAACTCAAACTCGAAGTAATATCATGAGGACGTTCATCTGAATACTCAGGAGGAGCTCACTGATGAGCGAATACTAATAGAGCAATCTCTTGAGCAGCTGTTCAATCTACCCTAATTCGCCAGTGTGTAAAAGACAATAGTGAACCACTACACTCTTATTCTTCAGTGTACATACCACGTGTTTGATTATTGAAAAATTAAACATTTCTCCTTCAGAAAAAAGAAACTGAATTATAAAACCAACTGATAAATAAAACAAACTACATCTTTTCAAATTACAAACAAACACATGCGAATTTAAATATTGAGAATTATACGCGAAATTCATAAGCTCCGCATACCAAACATTTGCAAAACATGCAAATATGTTTGAATATGCAAATTACATGAATTCGCAACATGCATGAATATCATAATTAATGAAATTCAACAAATTGTACCTTGTTGACATTTCGGAAATCACTTTTCTAACACGAATAATTTAGCAGAATTTGCATATTTTTTGCAAATTATTCATGCTGGAACTCACAAATAACTAATAATAAACACTTGAAAAGCAATAAAATACACGTACCTGGATTATTAATCCATTTAATGTTGCTAAAACACAGAAAACAAACACGACACTTTCGTACTTAAATACCGCGACAGCGACTGTCAAATTTACTCGCTGAAAGGTCAATTTGGTGAATTCGAATGCGCGCAACCTGTTGATCAAGCTTAAAAGGTGCAAAATGCACCAGGTAAGCCAATATTTAATAAAAAAGGTGTAATTAATTCCCATAATGATCGGGAAAGAGAAAGATGTGGGAACGAGATGCAACAGAACTGAGAAATATTTACGTTCCACATCGGAAATTGTCATAATATGACAATGGGCCGCCATGTTAATAATTTTCTGAAAAATTAAAAAATATAAAAATAAATAAATGAGGAGAATTCGTGGATAACATAAAATGCTTTAGTTGAGATGAATTGGCACATTTTGAAATAATTGGACAAGTCAGGGAAGCACGAAAAATATTGTTACAAACTTGCAATCACCAATAGTTCTGAATTGCTGAACAATAAATAAAGCACTAGCAGCAGAAACGATGTAAAACCTCAAAGAATAAAACAACATTACGGTTCGCCAAAATAATATCAAACAGCAATATGATTTGCTTACAAAATACTAACTCAGAATTTCTAGACGATATAAAATATACCGATTGTGATGATTCGGAACGACAACACAATAATCAAAATAAATCGTCGTTATCCAATAATTCTTCATCATCAGTGCCGAATTATTATAAAAAGAAGTTCCACCATACAAAGCTTGTCACTTCATCAACTTCAACTCTACCACTAACATCAAAGCAACGTGATCTTATAAACAGTGATAGTAGTTCTAAGACATCAGCTACTAATAAATTTAATACACTTAACGATTTTAAGAGAATACCAACTAGTATTAGAAGTACAAGTAATTATCTTACTAGCAATAAGTTATCATTATCACCTTCCGCGTCAAATAATATTTCAAACAGGAGTAGTTCAGTATTAGCGTTAAAAAGCAAGACAAAAATCCCTTCTTCTACTCCTGTTATTAGTAATATCAGTACATCATCTACAAGTCGGGAATCTACACCATCTATTTCACCTCTGATGATTAGAAGAAATAATCTGCTTAATAGTGATAATTTTACACATCAATCACAGCAATCCAAGCATCTTTATCAACAACAACATCATGAGTAGCACGTTCCAGACATCGCTCAATCTTTGTCGTCGTCGTCGCCGACATCATCGCCTTCTTCTATCTCACATGATCAAAAATTTTCCAATAAAAAATGTGATATTGATGAAAGTGTCCGTAATGCCGCCATACGAAGTGCCCTTCCTTCATCACCAACGCCTTCCCGTTATTGGGATCGCGAAGGAAGGACAGCTGGACTTTCCAGTCGTTATAATGATTTAGATGATTATTCATCAACCAAATCAACCTTAAACTCATCTGAATCTAATGGAAAAATCTCTACAGAGGGACTATGTGGACTCCGGAGCACTGGCAATACATGCTTCATGAACTCAGTTATACAATGCCTCAGTCATACCTTAAAATTCGCGATGTAAATTTGATTCATGCTTAGATTTATTAATATGTGAAGAAGTGCTCGACGGTGATTGAAATTCTCATATTTCTTCAGTTTTATAAAATTTTACTTAAATCCATATACACTTACCGGGCTTTGATTTTATTTTTTTAATCATATTCAATCCAATCATCTTCGGATAAAGCAATATTTTCAAAAGTTGGAGCATTATTCGGTGCTTTTGCAATCCATCCGGTTCGGGGAGAGAAATCAGTTGGTTCTGCTTCTCTACAATCAAAAGCAACAATTGTTTTAAATTTGTCCAAATCCTCATCCAGATAAGAAGCATTGGTATTCTCTAAGATACCTATGGTAGTTCCTCGGCTACACATTTCGCATTTTATATAGAAATTGAAACTGTCCGGATTCATAGTGTTTTGCTGAATTTTTTGATTCCATTATATCGTGCCATTTATCAGTTGATTCTCCACAGTTTGTGCACTTTATTTTCACAAAGAACGAGTAATTCGGATAACAGGTTTTTAATTCCTCGATATTTTCAAAAGTAGCATTAATTTGCAACCCAAATTTAACCACTTTATCTTTTTGTTTTGAGGAATGTCATACGAACAATTGAACAACATTCCGATAAAAAGAATTGTCAGCTGTCAATTAGTTGTTGTCCCCTTGAAATCAAATATGTAAAAAAGCTAAATCAAACAAGTAGTAAACTTAAACGACATTAGTAACAAACTAGAGGTGTATGTAGTAAGCTAAAGCCCCCAAATGAAACTAAAAGCAACTTCTTCCCATAAGAGAATCAATTGTGTAAGCTTAGTATTGAGTTCCAGTAAAATGTAACATTTCGATATAAATTTTAGCGCTGGTAAAATCACAAGCAAAGAACGTTACTGATAATTTGACTAAGGCTGTACGGAGTTCGCCAGTGAAATCAAAGGTTCCCTCTTTATAAAGTAGATCGCAGCATGAATTCTCCACACATTTCACTAGGCATTTTAATGAACGAAGCGTTAAATGACCGATAAAAGTTTACCATCCCTATTTCTTTGGAAAAGTTGCAGATTGGGTTCGATTAATTGAGGGCTTTCATTTGGGGTTGGGATGTTCTCATTTTAACCTACAGCTGTACGAGTAAAAATTATAGCTAACTTGTCATTAAATAAGTAAAATATTGCTAACTTGTAATTAAATAAGTAAAATATTGCTAACTTGTAATTAAATAAGTAAAAGATTGCTAGCTTTTAATTAAATAAGTAAAATATTTCTAACTTGTAATTAAATAAGTAGGTTTGCGACACATTTAAGTAAAATATTGTAAGTATGGCATTACTTTGAGTAGCTAGCTAATAAGAGAGGTTACTGGGTTAAGCTAGGTCGGTAATTTTTTGTACCAAATGCTGTACCAAGGGTAGGAAATAGAAAGAAATTAATTAATTAAGAAAGAAAAAAGCGCGCAAAAGAAGAAGTAAGAAAAGAAAATTTGTAAGTGGTTAAAAAAGGCTAGGCGCGAAAGAAAAAATTAATTGGCAACCTAAAAGTCTGAAGTTTTTTATTTCGAATTTTATTTGCGACCTAGCACCAAGATCCTATTAGACAGGACACAGCGTTTCAAGTCAGGCTGCCAAGGGGAACCCGAGTTCCACTCCACCAGGTTCCATCTACCTCAGAAACCGCAGTTGGCGACGTGAAGGAGACTCAAGGTAACCATTATTTTTTGTGTGTGTGAACATGTGTTTCGCTTGTCCACGCACGCGAGTACTGGCACCTGATCCTACCGCCGTGGTACCCGCTCGTCCAGGCGGACGAACCTCAACCAGCGACGTAGCGCTTCCCAGCAGTAAAAGATCCACTTTGAAGAGTGCCTTGAAAGGTGTATTCAGACCGAAAATCCAATCCTGTAACAATATGCTAAATTCTCATTTTTCTTGTGCAACTTATTACAAAATGACCGCTCAGAGGAGGAGAGCCCTAAGAAATCTCTCAGTTTTGTGACAGCGATCTCATATGCATAAGCATCCGATCAAATAAAAGTTTTCTTGAATTTTCAGCATTATTATATATGCTACAAGTTTCGTGCAGTTTGTGTTGGCAGAAGGACAGGATTTATTTGATTAAGATAAGTATTGTGTTAATACTAATAATTAGTGCGTGCATTTAGTTAAAGTTTCTTGCATACAATTAAACATATTCTAAATTTGGTATTTTAATGACATCTGCAAAGAAGCAACGTAGTTAAGCTAGTTTAAGATTGAAGTGAATTGAAAAAGTAAAGCGTAAATCATGGTAAACTTGTAGTACCTACGTTATGAATTGTTAATTACATATGCATTTAAAAATTAATGAACATAATCAGTAATTATAGTGAATTAAGTTAACTGGATAGAATTGATTCGAGTGTAACTAATGTAATTAGAATAGTCATCAATAAATGCATCAGTGAACACAAGGTTACATAAACTTATCATTTCACATACCGCTACACTACCCACCTGAATACTGTAATTTGTCGATTACAGCTACATTACAAAACACCGACATAACAATATATTCAAAAACAAGTTTTAATTTTCACAATTTATAGCCTGCTAATACTAATCCTCGAAAACATAGTCAGTAGTAAGGGTCCCACCTCCCTACACTTTAGCATTACGTCCGATAGGGACAACTTCCTCGAGGTTCCCACTCGCGGGTTTTCTGCAAAAAAACTTAAGCCTGAGGCAGAAAATAAAGGTCTCGATTCCGATCTTCCCAAATTTTAACTATGTAATAAATGCGTGAGATTTCGTTCAAATTACATTAGCAATGCCGCCTACCAATAACGCCTATAAAGGGCTATTGAAAATTATATAGATTCTGTCGTTTTCATGAAAAACTTTTGCGAGTTTAAATGAATAAATCATTCACGTTTTATCAAGATAGATACAAATTTAATTTTATAAAATAAAGTAGATTTAGATTAGATTTGTGATGGGGTGTGTAGGCCTTAGCCTCGCTATCACTGCGACTTGAAAAATCTATTGTGAGTCCCCGTTGCATTTACTCCCTTTCTAGGTTCATACTGTTAATAAAGTCTAGAATTATTCTGGGATTTAGGTTCCACACGTAGGTTGGTGAAGGAAAAGCATGTTCGAGGTGGAGTAGTCTCCGCCTAGCCAATGCTTCGGAGTTGCAGAGCAAGTGCTCTGGGGTTTCGTGAGCATCCTGACAGAAACGGCAAGATGAAGCGTCAGTCAAGCCCAGCTTGTTTAAGTGATACCTTAAGTGGTAGTGGCCTCAGAAAAGCTCAGTAATCATTTTGAGCTCTGTTCTTCTAAGGAGTAGGAGTTCTGTTGTTTTTCCGCCAGTGGTGTCGGTAAACTGTTTTGCCTGACGAAGTCCTTGTAGCCTTTCCCAGTACAGGGATTTTTGTTTATTCTCCCAGTCGGTTAGGGCAGCTCTGAGGTAACACTTTGAAGTGCCACAAAATGGCTCTAGTCCGACAAACTTAGTTTCCGCTCCTCTTTTGGCTAGGCCATCAGAAATTTCATTGCCTTTGTGGCCCTGATGTCCAGGTATCCACATGAGGATAACTTTGTTTCTCCTTGATATGTTTTTTATGGTTTTTAGACATTCCCCCACTATCCCTGACTTGACAGTGCAGGACTCTAAGGCCTTGAGGGTACCTTGACTGTCCGAGAAGATTTTAATGGTTGAGCCATTTATGGCTCTTTTAATGCAGATATTGGCACATTCTATTATGGCCAATACCTCGGCTTGGAATACGGTAGAAGTACAGCCCAGAGCCTTTTATATAAAGTAAATACTTACGAGATTTATTCAGTTTTTAGGCTACTGAATAAAATTACCTCAATATTCATTTTCGTGTTAAAATAAATATAGAGCAATAAGTTTTATTCAAGTTACAGGGTCTCAATTAAAATCTTATGAAAGTAATGAAAAATATTAACGAATTTTGAAAAACAGCTCCGGTAGCATTTGCAAGTGTGTTTGTAAAACGTATGTACGAAAAATAATGAAAACTGATGTGCGCATGAAAAAGTTTTTAGGACTGGGAAGCAAATAACAAGGTTTTTTGAGGATTTTGGGTAGACAAAAAAACCGAATATTTTTTTTGAAAATCTAAGCCGGGCGGCATTTGAACTGAAGATCAATATCATAAAAATTGTAGGATCAAACTGTCGCCAAACGTTATGTCTCTGTTACTATTGAGAATGAGTGTTAGATGGGTGCTACATACACAAATTGTATAAAAGCTTTTAAGAAAAGACATTAAGAAATTTCATCAGCTGCATAGTTTACCCAATTATAAGGAAAAATTTATACTTTTTTTTTCCATTAACCGCGAGGGATCTAAAGTATCCCTCTCCTTGGTATTTTTGCATGCGCTACAACAAGCGAGCTTAGTTTTCAGGATGACTCCAAGATTTTATGTCTCGTTGGAGAATTTGGTCATTAAGCTGTTAAAATCTGGAGTTATTAGGTGCTGAGTTTTGTTTAGTACTTAACTATGTGGAAACTTTGGTGGATGTTACTTCGTTTCGTATGGAGCTGCTTCCAAGTTTAGCAACGATTCTGGAACATTTTTACATGGAGTTAATTCAACCAACTGCTGTAGCCTCCATTTATATCCGTCTTTAAGTGTTCGCCTTCAAGTCCTACTCATTTTACAATAGGCACATCTTTTAAGGATGCAATAGAGATTTTATCCAGCTCAGCCTAGAATGTTTTTACCTTGACCTTCATATAAACAAAAATCGATTTTCTACCAACGCTTCCTTAACTAATTAGCAGCCACTATGGCGGGTCACTATGGTAGATAGATCCATTTGTTATATTTGTTTGTAGGATGAAGCGATAAATTTGCATGTAATTCCACTTATGATGAGATGGTTCCAAAATTATTGAATGATTGAGAAGGACAGAGAACTGATTGCCATAATCGCGATATCGTTAACTATAAATACTACATATTTATCATGGAATTGATCGAAATCCTCGCATTCGTTAGTGTTAAT
This sequence comes from Dioctria linearis, assembly GCA_963930735.1. Classification (NCBI taxonomy): domain Eukaryota; kingdom Metazoa; phylum Arthropoda; class Insecta; order Diptera; family Asilidae; genus Dioctria; species Dioctria linearis. The sequence goes on from OZ005740.1 coordinate 62,943,822, forward strand.
TCAACCTCCTCGGAAAAATCTCCAGGAGTTATGCTTCCATTTGGCACACAGACTCATGTCCAGCTAAGGCTTGCCCGTTAATTTCAATCAATTTTATTTCTTGCTTGGAAACCTTTTTTGTGGATGAAACCAAGCATACTACATGCGTATTGTTAGTCAAAACAAACCTTATTAATTAATAATATTTCTACCACAAAGTTTTAAATATCAATTCATGCATCAAATCTAAATTCATCTGTCACATTTTCATTAATAAATTTCACAGACTGAGAACTGTCTAAATCCCAAAGTCATGAGGCATGACACGAAGAATAGTATTTTTATTTATCCCCTCCACCGAAGGAACTAAAGCCAAAACTCATTATCGAATTAGAGTTATTCGTTGTGTGCGTACAAGTAGAAATGTGGGCGTACGATACACCCGCACTAATTAATAAAAGTTTTAATTAGAAACTTGTTAGAAACGGCCTCAATGTAATTGTAGGTATTTGGAGCTGCCAAATTTATTATGGCAGCGATTTTTTTTAGCTTATAATCGAGTGTATTTATCTTATTAACTACAAGGTAAAAGTTCGACTTTTGAAGTTTCGAGGGTAAACTAAATTAAGAAATCCGCTTGAGTTTTTGAAAACTTTTCACACAAAGTAAATAGTTTTTAAGACCATACATTTGTGGCTTTTATACCTCAGTCGGTAAGTGCGCTGACTACCATCCCAGGGTTGGTGGACTGGGCTCAGCTACTTCACATGGTCCTGTGCTTTTTCCTCCTTCCGATTTTCCCTTCAACTTTTATAGCTTTATGTATAGCTTCTCCTACTAGCAAGTTAGTACAATTGGCTGCCTTGGCTTTCGCGCTTGGGATCTCCCTCCCCCTGACAAAAAAAAACACATAAATCCTTAGTAGTTTGCTTAATGGAAAAGTTGACAAACTAAAAACGAATAGGAGTAGAGTTTCCAAATCGTATAATTGATAAAATACGGCTAATAGCATCTTATTGACTGAAGAAATTAATTAATTATGAAGCGTAGTAGAAGGAACAAATAATATTTCCTACCTATTAATTTAAAAAAACCAAATTTTTTCTGTCCTTGGTAATAATATTGTTCAGCGAACCTGAAAGAAATGGGCGAGAATCAGTAAAATTTTATAAATAATGATACATAAAATTACCTGCACCTGGAGACTGCACAGGTGGAAAAACTCCAGCGAAGATCTGAAATTAATTAAAGAAATGGATTAAAAAACAAAATTTAAATCAAGAATTTTATTATAATAATAATAATAAGGTCATTGACATGAACTAAAAGCAGTGTTGTATGTACATATGTACAACAACAAGGCCATGGAAAATTGGATACATGAAAAAACATGAATGAATTCATGTTCCCCATTAAGTATTAAACATAAAACATTAATGAACACTACAATATACATAATTAAAAGAATAATGTTCAATATTTGTGGGCAAATAAGGTGAAAATTGCTAGATGAGCATTCACCTGACATTTGTCCACAAATTCTCACAAAGTCGCATAATTACGAAATTAAACACTAAATTCACCAAGTAAATAAATAGATATAATTACCTGTTGCTAAAGAATATCCTCAGTGAAGGAAAATACCTGAAGAACACTAAAAACACATAAAATAACACATTAAAAATAAACTTGACACTCGCGCGTGAAAGTGTCAAAACAACGACCGCGACGTTTGACATATCGAAATGGGGTACAATCGAACCGCGATCCCGATGGCGGTGTTCGCGTCGCGATATTTTTCACGGCAAACGCGATATTTACGATTTTTTATTTATTCACTTCCCACTTGCGAAAGAGACTCACAGTGAGAAGAAGACAAAAAATCATTACAAATTGACAAGAAAATCTACTACATCGAGATGAAACATAGCGAATCGAGATTTTATAGGAAATGTTCCAAAAATTGTAAGAAATGGATAAAATCATCGAATTTACAATTAATTTCTACAAGAAAATTATCAAAATGTGCATCATTAAATTGGCTATCGATTGACAATAAGGAAATCTCATTCTTTTGTCATTTTCAGTGAAAATTTCGAATATTTCACTTTATAGATAGCGAAAATGGAACGAATTTTTCTACAAAAAGGAGGCCATTTGTTCATTCTGTGTTCTATTTTCAACAAATTGTCAAAGAGAGCACATATGCTACGTAAGCCATAGTATCCTCAATTTGCAATCTCTACAATATTTCGACTTAGAATTTTATTTCGGATTTCATCAGTGACATTTTGGACTTAAAGTTTTTTTTTTATTGCATTAGTTTCTTATTTTTATATAGTTTCAATTCTCGGTTTTCTTTTCATAATTTATTAGAGTTCTGTCATCTTAGTTTATTTTGCTTTTTTTTGGTACAGTAAAATCATTTTAAATTTTTCATTTTTTTATTTCTTTTCTGAACGTATTCGGGAGTTATTGAAATTTCGACGTGGTTTGACATTTTACAATAGATTCAAGGTATTCATTTCATATAAATCTTTGGTTAGGTGATGGGTATTAAGGAGTAAGATTGCATGCCAATTGTGTATTGGACATATTACACAAAATAACATCACCAAATACTAAAAATTTATTGAATATAATTTTCTTCAGATTTCAGTTGTTTGTTCATAAATTTTCGTCAATTAATCAATTCATCAAGGTATAAAACTGTTTCCACACGGGTCACCTTTACACCACATGAGAATTGATTCACGAATGACATTTAACAATATTTTTTTATTTTCAGCATTAAATAGATTATAAAACATAGAAAGGAATTGGAAATAGTTTAATATAATACCCTAGGCAGACGGGCAAAATCAATGATCATTCGTTCGTAATGGAATTTTTCAAAAATCGATTTACTTTTGAATTTTAATTCTAATTATTAAAAATGTGCTGTCAATTACATACAAGAATTGACAGAACTTTGGGTTTAGTTCACAAAACCTTGGCTAACTTGATTTTTGAAAAAATCAATTACGAATGAATGATCATTGATTTTGTCCGTGTGCCTAGGGTATTAGTCTAGTTAAGAAGTTTGAGCAGAATTAGAAAAAAAATATATAATAGTTAAATTGAATTACAATTAGGTTATTTTGTTCTTTGGAAGTTATTTTTACTAGTCTAATTTTAATAATAGAAAGAATTTTTTGCTAAATAAATCTAAATGAATGAATAACCGGATAATTCTTTCATTTACCGCTACACTACCGCCATGTAATTGTGATTGTGCTGAGCCATTGTTTACATTTTAGCTTTCTACGTTGATTGACACTAGACAGTAGGCCTTGGTATCGTGAGAGCTTATTGGAAGCTACATGAAACACCCAGACGTGGTAGTTTTTAGGTGGATTATTTTAAATCTCGTTGTTATAGTCCACACGCTGCAGATTGAGTGTGTTTGAGTTAATATTTCTCAAGAGACGTTTACACTAGCAATAACTTATAGGAAGTTGTACTAGTGCGTAAACGTTAGAAAGTCAACTCATCCTTTTTATTAAAGGTGACAGATCTGAGTAGTCATCAACAAAGCTCTAATTTATGAACATACACAATTTCTATTCTATAAGAGGAATAACGAAATTGGGTAAAGTTCAGAAAATTGAGCATTTCAGATATTTTTGTTTTCAGGGCGTCAGCTTTCAGTCTTAGTCTTAGTTCTGAGTTCTAAAATGACGCAAATAAGTAACAAAAAATAGTAAAAGTATGGACAATATTGTGTGTTATCGTAGCAGACACAGAGCATACAAAGTTTACAGTTTAGTGTCGAATTCTTTCAATATCACGAATTGTGTTGTAGCAGCTTCGTAAATTTGTGTGCGATTTAAAATAGTTCTTTATTTTTGAGATATTTCTATAAAATATAAATTATCTAAATATATTTATTATATTTTTAACTATATTATAAAGTTCAATAATTAAGATTAATCAATTATTAACGAATATCTAATCTAGTCAAATATGCAATCGTTTACCAACGCTGGCACAAATAAATATATGTTGCTATTTTATTAAGGTTTCTGCACTCGAGGTTAGTTGGTTTATTGTATACAGAAACCGATTTATTGGGTACAGAAACCAGAAAACAACTACATTTGATTTGATGTCAAGTGAGGACTTATCATCATGGTCAAAACTTAGCCCAATATTCTCATCGTAAACATGCAAGGCATTTCCAAATGTAATCTGATTTTTCTGTTTGAACAATAGTTCCCTATCGTCTAGTTTATTTTTGCGTAAGAGAAGTAGTATGCCGTGCTATAGAGGTCTTTTTGTTTTCTCATATTCTATTTTTGTCTGGAGCTCAGTAATTTGCGCTTTTAAATTAAAAATATACGGTAAGAAATCTTTGGTCTCTGGTCTGGGATAGCAGAACAAAAATATGTAATTTTTTTTTTTTAAATAACCAAACCACCCTTGCTAATTTACTAATGACATTATTTGTATTAGCGTTTAAAAAAATAGGAAAGGATGCACTCGGGATATTGACAGAAAAACGATATTTTATTATCCTTATTTGTTTTCCTATAAAACACATTTTTTATTTAATTTTGCCTGAAACCATTCTCTTTAAAATATCCAATAAAAAAAGCCTCTGAGGATAATAAAACGAAAGTTATCAATTCTTGAATATACCTCATCATACCAAAAATCGGAAGGCTTTGAGGATTTCACAGTCGTTTAAATCAGGTAAAAAGCATCACAGGAAAAAAAAGTTTTTTCTTATCTCATAATAACTTAACTTTCACCAAAAGGAAAAAAAGAACGAAATTGGTGATAGTGGGGTTGGAAGAGCGAATTTTGTAATAAATTAAACAAAAATTAATAAAAACTTTCTTTGTAATAATTTGTGAAATTCACTCTACTCTGGAGGCCACACCGCCAGGTGAGCGGGAGAGATAAAGGTTCAGTTTTTTTAACGTAATTTGCAAATCAGGAATGTAATCTGTATATGTGTGTGATAAAATAAAATAAAATAAAATCGTTAAATATAAGATATGAAATTATGATTCCTCCTACTCACAGAGTCGGTGATTAACAGTCATGGTGTGAAATAACCTCGTGGGAGAGTAGTGAGTGGTATTGATAAACACAAAAAACAAACAAAAAATGCGCTAAACGGATAAGTATGTTTATTTCTATAGTACGCGTTAAAAGATTAGTCCGATTTTGGTTGTGAAGTAAATGGACACCAAAAACTGATTGTGATAACTTCAATTTTTAATAATTATACCAAAGAGCGATGCAAGTACATTGAGAAAACGATATTGGGTGATTTTGGGAGTTATACTTAGAAAATGCTCGAATATTTTCAACATATGATTCGGCGACATGGCGGCTGGCTTGGAGATTCGCAAAGGCATGAACGGACAACAAAGGCGAGCAACAGCTGATGCACCGTATTAGTGCTAGGAGGTTGTTGCGACTAAAATTACCTCAAAAATGGTAATTACTGGGAGCATTTCCCACAGATTTTTATGGAAATTCCCACAATATAAGTATAAGGAATACACCAAAATCAACAGTTCAACATTTGAAAACTAATTGGTTTTTTTTTTATAGTGAGACCTCTATAGAAATACATTTGCAATTAAGAGTAAAGTTGATCAAGTTGTACCACATATCCGCTATTAAATACAAACTCTCATCTCTAATAATAGTTCTAGTCATTTAAAGTAAGCATGCAAACGCAAATTTATGCAATTGTGGTATTTTCTTATTCTCATCGAAGTTCTGAAATTTTTCTATTTGCACACGCTCAATATTTGAGTTTCACGTTTTATGCGTAATTAATTTAACATACTTCCGCAGGAAAATTCAATCTTATATGTCAATTTTACGGAAATATTTTCTGACCTTTGAATGTTAGATTTTTCCCACAATTTTGAATAGCGAGACGAAATTATTCGTACTCCCTTTTTAAATTTTTTCATGTCCGAAATTCCCATAGTAGGGGATAATTCTTCTGATCTCTCAACACTCCGTATGTATATTTCATACAGAAGAACAGCTTAGAATAAACTACTGAAAAGTTAAATTCTAAAATTAACTTATAAAAAAAAACCTCATAATTTCTCGCATAAACGGGGAACTAGTTGTCGCATTTACCGGCACATGCAACAATTTCATGTTTTATACTTTTATATTTAAAGCAAGGTTCCATTAAGATGTTCAAAATAACGCTTTTTTTGTTGTAAATGTTACGTTCCGGTTTTTGTTGGACAGAAAGATCGTAAGGTATAAAACGTTTACTGTGTGACAAAAAGCAAACTTTCTTATATTAAAAATTGAATAATCATAAAAAAATTACAAAATCTAGGGTAATTTAGTCGCATGGGTACAAATCACACATCTAGGGAAATAACGCCTCAGCAGCTATCACAAATGTATGAATAAATGCGAATTTTAACAAAATATAACTCCGAAGATATTGTTTCCCACATCAGAAATGTTTTAACTGCATTAAAAATCCACAAGTAGCGAAAATATACGCGTGTATTATAAAGGGAAATGCCCATTTTAGACTCGACACCTGACATGAGAGATGTCTTAAATTATGCATAATTATTGAACATATTTTATTAACAATGTTTAATTTGATTAAGCGGGGGAAGCCTGGGGGTCAATGTTTGATTTAGTACATTTTGGAAAATCTAGTACAGAATCGCATTCTTTAGGCCCTGAGAAGAAGTTTGAGTACCCACACCCCTATACTCGGAGGCTTAAATAGCTATTTATAGCCATCCTCATACTCACTTTTTTAGTGTTTTCTTTTTTTTATTCGAACTGAAGTACCAGATTTTTTGCACCTTACATCGCCTCTAACTAGGGGTTTCCCTAGTCGCCTCAGCTCATTATCAGATACAATATGCAGAAGAAAATTTTTTAGGGTACGGGAAGGAAAACCCTGCGGGGAATGGTTCCAGTATCGCATGTTGCATATCAAATTAAAGTCTCGCCGAATACTATCGGGTGGTGTACTTTTTTCCTGATTCAGAAAACTTTCTCGGGACGTTTTTGCAGGCACTACATTTCGCATATATTTTCGCAGTTCTTCCATCCATGGCCAAGTCATTTTCCTGGACCCACGAATTCCACGCAATCACGAGAAGTAGAAAAGTCCCTGTTTTTACCCAAAACAATCGCTCAAGCTACATCCGATCGTCAAAGCTTTCCACCGCTGAATTGAAATAAAATTTGTTAATAAAATATGTTCAGAGTATCATAATGCATCATTTAAGACATCTCTCATGTCTGGAGGTGTTAGGTCTACTTAAAGTTGTATGAAAAGTCTGCATTCCCCTTTGTGTGGTTTTAGGTTTCTTTTGTAAAAGCAGCACACATTCCATGTAAATGAATAAATATATGGAATTTATTGTTTATGAAAATATAAGTAATTTATTCAAGGTAACGAAAACCACTGCTGAATGATAGATGCCGAGAATTTAAAAATCGATAAGCAGGACCTTTAAATGAAGACTGGAGATCGCAAAATGCTGTACAGATTTGGTATACTTAGAGATTTTTTGCATCTCCAAAGCGTGTACATGGATCACTGCGTCTCCACAGAACGTAAAAGTGGTCGCAGGACGCCAAAGTCTCTCATCGTCTAGCTTCAATTTTAAGACTGGCTTCCTAAAATAGACGTAAAGAAATTTACGAAACTATACGGGATTGAGACTTGCTTGCGGATGATTCACATTTTTGCTCTAAATAAACATCACATTCCGCAAAGGTTATTATCTTGACATTTAACTTTTTTAAAAAGTGGAAAAAAAACAAAATTAACAAATGGAAATTGATTTGATTGATTGCACGTAAGTAAGGTTGACCAAAATGATGAGACAGGTACGTACGCGTAACAGCGACCTTAGCTTCACTTTACTTATGGCAATTTGACATTTAAACCTAAAGAAATTTTCCGAACTGACACTTGATATTATTTTGTGTACGTCTGTTACTTACGCACATATCCATTTTGGGACCATTAAGTTCATTTGACTCCTTTTGTAAAGAAATAAGTTCGTTTTGCATTATTTTGGATAATTACTTATTGAGCTTATGGTATTTTGTACTTCTGCGAGAAAAGCTCCTCTCTTCCATAATGACAGTAAAAAGTTTACCACACCCATATAGGTCACAAATATTTTCAGTTATATTTTTGTTTTCATATGATTCCCTAAAAGAATTTAAATAGAAAATTGTCACTTCAAACGTACCTTCAAAAGGTATACTCCTGATTCCATGGTTTCGGAACTCCATGTGTTGGAATCTGGGGCGTGGTTTACTAAAGTCCTCGGAAAGCAACTTTGTTTTAAACGAGCATCTAATTAGGTTTCCCACAAACAAAAATGATGGTACCCGATTTTGGAAGTTATATTTAAGAGTTATCCATTAGAACATCCAAAAGTTTTATTGAGTTTTCTCCTATTAGAAGTTAGTTTTAGCTTTTTAAAGCAGTTCTTTCATCTCGTAAAGTAGGTAAGTATCACTTTTGAAGCAATCACATTATCAGAACTCATTTCTACTGTTAGTTTAGTTCAAAAACCTTCAGTATTCTGCAAATCTTTTTTAAAAGAGCCCACTCTGCCGCATTCAACAGCCCTACGAAACTTTGAAATACTCTTAAAGTGGGGTTTAGGGTTTCTTGAGTTCCACCAAGTACGAACATCTTTAACTAATTTGAATTGTTGCTTTTTTGGAATAATTTGTATCTTTTCTAACTAAATTTGATGGTTTTTCTTCAATCGTATTTTAACCCAAAATATTAAGAGTATGCCCCAAACTAGAAAGATCTTCCCAATTACCTGTAGGCTTATTTCTACATATTTGCTACGTTGTCCATTATTAAATCATGCACTTTTTTGTGTAGTAACCTCTTAATCTTCTACACATTTTTTTTTATAGTCTACATATATTTTCCGCGAGATGGCAATCGGTATATCGATCTTTATGTAAAAAGCATGTTTACGTTTACGTTGTATGAACAGATGAAATAAACAAGACAGAAATATTTCTTATTATTAGTGCTATTTAATTAAATATATTTTTATTACACAATACTAGTAAAGCTTTTATATCTTAAAGCTTTCCAATTTCTTTGGATGTATCTACAAATGTACATAAAATGTTTACAAAAAAAACCCAATGCATGTGTACAGGTTATTAATGACAAAAACAAAATATAACCTGGAACATCAATTAAGCTCAGGGACACTAAAAAGCGAAACAGACAGATGAGGGATTAATTTTAAATGGCTCGACATGAGAGACGTGAGCAAAGAAGGTCGAAATTGAGACAGGAAGCCAAGGGAAACGATTTCTAAAAAATTCTTCGATCGAGTTTTTCAATCAATTTATGTCTCTAATAGTTTTAGTTTTGTGTAAACTGTACTATGAGCACCGTATTTCGAGACGCTGTGAAGATCTGTACTTCTAGCCTTAATCAATTCTTGAACTGATTCCAAGCTATTATTGTTAGTTTTAAACTGAGAGCTTCTAGCATATATGAGTGGATTTTGATAGAACCTAAATGAAAAACAATAAGTGCCATGATCCACAAAATCTTCTCGGTAGTATTCAACAAAATTCTCTTCTGAATTTACAAAATATTCAAAGCATTGCACATCTGATCTACTCTGATTTACTTATTCAAACCAATTGACGCATATTGGCAACTTTACCATATCATACTTAACCCTAGAATCTAAACCTTACTGGGATCCTCTGGTTGATGTACCAAAGGTTCAAATGTAGCACGTTCTCATACAGAACAAAATGTATTGAATAGGCGTGTGGCGCGAGATTTAATACAGAAAATAAGATAGGAAAAAACGTAGATGACACGAGAAGAAGATTGTTTATGTTTATTTTATTTCGCGATCCTCCTAAATAACAAAATGAAACATGTTCTGAAAAGATACTTTTTGGACGCAGAAGATCGGCTCCAAATCGGTAAATTTTTCGATCGAATTTTCGTTCCTACCTTGGTACAGCTTACTTTTCCTTTATTGAATACATTTTTGTTTTATTTAAATCAAATAAATTGTATATACAAATTTCACTTTATCTGCTTTTTTCAATTTTATATCCATTTGAAAACGTCCCGAATATGGTTTTCATTCATGTATCTATTTAATATCGTTTTGAATACGTTTTGAATATATTTCTGTGGATGCTCAAGTATATCACATTTATATCCTTTAGAATACATTCTGAATATGGTCTTTCGGATTCGCACTATTACCATCGATTATGACACGATCAATTTTGACCGACGTCGAAGATTTCGCTCGGCAGGGCAAACATGAGTCTCATAAAAAGCATATGGAAAGAATATATATTTTGATATCATTTCGTGTAGTCAGAGAACATGTTCTCATATCCTGTGGAGCATATCGAGAAAATGGTAAGAACCTACTCTATGTTATTTGTATGCCAACAAATCCACTTAAAATCTATCTCTCTGCTATATTATGTCACCTAGATTCTTCGCAACGTTTATTACTGATGGCTTCCTTTGGTTGGACGTAAAGTTAAATTTTACTTTGAATTATAAATTGAAAAAAATATTTAAACTCCATTGTTTTTATTATTTTACAGAGCAGTTATATCTTTACGCGCGTCTGCCACTGAAATCTTAAAAACACAGAAAGTTAGTATACCACTTCGCATCAAATATGTGCGTACACTACACATAATTAGAGAAACAGCATTAACTTATGTACGCAATTAGCTTTAGAAAACTATACAATTATAAAATTTCCAGACTTTGGTATACAGAATTAATAATGGAACACCAAGTAGATAAATTTGTACTTGCGTATGGAAGATCATGAGATCATAAGGGGTTGTGACGGAAACAAAATTAGTAAAAAAGTGTTGATTACTAATATATTTTCGTTCATAGAGAAATTACTGCCAAAATTATTATATTATTCCACACTTTATCTGTTTATTTTGAGCATACGATTTTGTTTCTTATACATTTTGCATACAATTTGCCGTTTTTAATTCATTACATTCTTTTAGAATCTCTGCGGGGTGCAGCCTGCATAGTCAGAAAGTCTATTGCCGTCTGAAAGCTAGTATTCAAAACTCAAAACGTAAATCAAATAACAGCACTAGCAATTCCTAGAACCCGAGATTAATTGCATACCAGAATACCAGAACTTACAGGCTAACAGATTTCGCGCGACGAGTTGTGGGTAAATCAGACCAGTTGAAAAAATTCTTTGAGTGGTATAGTATTTACCTACCTATGCAACTATATAAAGGTAAATGAAACTAGGAAATAAAATCAAATAAAACATCTTAAACCGGATTCAATATAATTTTTGTTTATTTTTTAGTTCTGTATTCTTTTATACAGTTGAGAAATGATTAACGCATCGGCTTCCATAATTAGGCTCCTGAGTGGATGTAGAGATACAAGTACTTTCGGTATGCATATTCCGACAAGCACACACATATGGGTACGTATACAAGATATCAACACCAAGGTCTTTCTGTTTTTAACAGGGACCGAAAATAACTGGTATTTTGAAAATTTTAATAAAAAACAAACTGGGATAAATTATGATCGTGGAATTTATTAGAATATACCAAAAGAAGTCTCGTGTAACCCGCTTCGATTCCTGTAAGCTCCACTCTGCGTTACTCTGAGCAAAACAAAGATGGCCATATGCACTACTGCGTGCGAAAAAAAGGATGCCAGTTATAGCTTTTCTAAAAAAAGGCTAAAAAACTAAGCTGGAAAGGCTTATTAATTTTTTTAAAAAGCCAACTTGGCTTTTTATTCTTTCTGGCAAAAATAAAAAGCCACCTGGACTTTTTATTTCTTCGAGGTGGAAGAAACGGGCTTTGAAGCCGAAAATATAAAAAGCCAAACTGGCTTCATATTTGCAGGGTCCGAATCAGTTATGAATTGTTACGAAAAAAGTCTAATTTAGTTGTTATTCATGGCGGGTAATAGTATTGAAGCTAGAAAAGCAAGCGCAATGGCTTGCTACTTTTTTCGGTAAAAATATAAAAAGCGAAGCCAGCTAACCGAAAATAACAGGTTTCAAAGCTGGCTATTTCCTTCGACCAAATATGAGAAGTCAATTTCGCTTTTTTTTATGAAGTGGTTAGTAACTGATTGAAAAGAGTTTTAATTTTTTTATTTATTTATTGTTTTTTATAAAGAACCTTGAAGGATGCCAAAACTCCAAAATTTTTAAAAAAATATATATTTCAATAAAAACTCAATTTAATTAAACATAGTTCATTTTACAGAGAAGACAATGGCAATTATAGCTTTACTTTTGTGAATTTAGCGGAACAAATAATATATTTCGGAAATCATTGCCGCGCTGTAGTACCAACAAAATATTTGAAATAAAAATAAAGATTACTCTTTAAGATTTTTTACCGGGGCAAACTTATATTTGTTCAAGAAGGCATTTTTTTGGATTCTCCGGTATATAGCAAAAGCTAAAAAAAATTTTATTTGTTATTTCATCACATAACACATCATATTTTTGGTGACAAGTTTCAAGTCTTGGTTTTGACTCATCAACAGGTCCCTACTAGCGAAATTGAGTGACTTGAAAAAGAAACGAAAAAATAGGACAAAGAAAAGAAATGAAGAAATGAAAAAACCAAAAAAATTAGACAAATAGAAAAAAATGTTATTAAAAAAATTTAAAAACCAGATTCATTCGAAACGAATTGAGACTGTGTATGTCCGCAGTGGGCTGAAAAAAGAAAAAAGAGAAAAGAAGAAGCAGTGTTTCGTGTTAGCTGAAAACCTTGCAATCATCGGAACAGCTTGGTTTTCTGCCTGCTGTAGACGTTTGAAACAGATCAAATTGATCTCCTCTCATATAAACTCAGAATAAATCTTTATTTTTATTTCTTCCTCCTTGGTATAATATAGGAGCTTTTGCCTCATATAATTCATACCGAGAATTTACTTTGAGCTTAAGGGGGGATCAATTTGATCTGTTTCAAGCGTCTACTGCGGGCTTTTAATTTTGGCCAGAAAAAATTATAAGCCTTTCCAGTTTAGTTTTTAAGCTTCAAACTATTATCGGTCAGGAATAACAAGTAAAGTAAGCTTTTTCGTAAAAAGTCGTGGTTAACGCTAAAACCCTGTAAAAAATATGTTTGAGACTAACATGGAATTTGAACTTGCACCGACAAGTACTTCCATTTCAAATTACAATTAAGCAAAGATACATTTGTACCTTGGTGTAGACTCTAGGATTAATATCTCACTTTCAGCATCTCATTTTATTTCCTAATCCGAATTCGAAGAGAAATGAAGAAACCAAAGCACGATCTTGTACTTTTACTCCACTTAAATCATTTACCTGCCCATTCACAGATCACATATTTTATATGAAATGAACTGGACTTATAGATGAAATCATAGGGTATACTAAGTTTGTTATTCCGTTTGTAACACATTAGAATATACATATATAATACTTATATTTGTCTTGACATATATTTATATTGCAGTTGCCGTATAAATTTACGAAGAGCAGCCCATGAGCCTTTACACTTAAGAAGAGCGGCTTAGTGAGCACTAACTCTTTTCAATGTAAGATGGAGCGCCTGTTAAAGCGCTTACTTCAAGTCTATAGATGGGGAGCAGCTAGTAGCAGAACTCCCAATAATAAAAACTCAGTATAACTTCTAAGACTTTCTTACTGAATATGAATTCTTTATTGGTTCCGTTAATTCTATTTATTTAATTGGAAACAGTCTACTATCCGCTTAATCGATAATTATATACATTACTTCTACGGTGCATATTCTATAAAAGTTGCAATATATCCGACCTTGCATATTTACTTCGCGAAGAAATATGACCCATATCTGTGCTTTGTTTACCAGAGCAGAGTGTCGCTGACCGCACTTGCACATTCGACGTAAAGAGCTAAAATTTTATACAAAGCAGTAAATAAAATTAAAAATATACTAAATCGGGCAACCTCTTTGGTGTTGCCATACAAAACTTTTGGTTATTACTTTAGTTAACATTTATTTTCATCTGGGATATAATATTTATGGTATTAGACCAATTATAACTCTTCTCGTGTTTTAGTAAGTATTTGGTACGCAGGTTTTATTGAAAGACAAATACGTACCGAGTGATTATTACCCGCACATCACTACAGAGTAGTGTACATGCAGCGAGTGGAATCTGGATTCCACTGAGTTATACTCTAGACAGGCATTCATCATAATGACAAAGGCGTTTCGTATGAGGAGGAACTTAATACTCTTCACTACTGCTAGCCTCTGCCTGCAGTTTACGCGTCAAAGGAAATGCTAAGTTCGTAGGGCCAGATCTGTGGGGTGCCACGTGTGGGCATCTACCCCGGGTACTAGTTTTAAGGGAGCGGCAATACGACGGACTTGTGAACTCGTCACTTAACGAGCAGAAATCGAATTTCAAGAATTCAGAAATTTTTGAGACCATACTTTCCACTTCAATCTTCTTTATGGAATCTCAAAGCTCCTTTGATGACATCATATTTTGAATTGTTTTTATACTTATACAACCAATGAATTTACTGTCTATTAAATTTAAGTCTGTAAGCCTCTGTAACATAATTAATCTAAAAATACCGCTAAATTCTCAAATTGTACTTTTGTATCATATATACGAAATAAATGCAAAAATTGAACGTATGTACAAAGGTGGCTGACAATTCTATCTGGAATGTAGACAGAATATAAGACAGTAGGCACAAGCACAGAGCTCCCAGAAAAATATTTTTATCCCAGCTAAATTTAGCCACTTTAGCCGGAGCTAAGTCCTTTGAATCTTAATCATTTCAACCTGAACGAAAGTACGCCAGAATTCCTATTCAGTAGTTTTATCCAGGAAGATTCAGATTAAAAAACGGCTAAAATAACAAGCTAATCTCTAACATAATAACATTTTTAATTTGTATTCTTTGTGTTAATAAAATAAAGTGCATTTGTAATGATACGATTTTTTACTTTCCTTTTATTTTAAAACAGTTTGAGATTCAGACAATAATTACGATCTATAATAGATCCTAATTTTTGTTTGAATTTCAATTTTTTTATTTAACAATCATTATTATTTCAAATTCAAATTGTTTTTAACAATTCTGGCTCTAGTCCCGGGGTATACAGTTATAAGTACGTCATCTATCATATACATATGGTGCCTAGTATACCTTGGAGCTGTATTAAAATTTGCCACAAATAGAGATTGTTGTTAGAGGTGGCAGCAACTAACGTCTTTGCCCCCCTCAAAAATTATCTAGATCCGGCACTTTAATTCAGCTCATAATATTCACTCAGTTAGAGTTCTGAATATGAATGATATGAGGCGAAATACTAAGTTTTTACTTTGTCCTCAGCCGTTTAGCAGTAGGCAAGACCAGATAAATTCATATAGAAAAATTATGAAGACTTTATAAATTGATTATAATTTCTGCAAAAAGTCTGGAAGATTTTTCTATATGTCTCCACAATTCCTGAATTTTTAACTAAATTGAGTCAAATGTGCAGTGTGTCACACAAATGAAGTCCATCATGGACACATTTCCAACCTTTCGCTTCTTTTTCAAATCCATCAAATTTTACTCCATTTAGAGAAATTACAGTAAAAGTCCAACCTATCGGTATTAAAATAAGCTTAATTTATTGGAAAAGTGAAAAGATTTTCCAATAAAGTCAGCAATGATAGCCATTAGCTGATCATGAATGAAATCTCTTTGCAAATTTTCTTCTCTATTTGGTCAGTTTCAACAACAAAAATTTGTTCTACGAAATGCTTCAGCAAATACTCTCAAATGTTCTTGATAGCATCATAGATGGCATAAGAACATAGCATTCAATTACATTAAATTATTGAACACTGCGATGGTCTTTACTCACAGTGAGGAACTGACAAAAAATGTTTGTCCATAGTGTGTTACCTCTACAGACAGATAAGGCATTAGTATGCATCTTCAAGGAAGAGAGTAGGTAGAATAATACTTAGTAAGTTAGTACTAGGCTTAACTTATTTTATATTCCGATAATAAAGATTAGTCTTAAATGAAACAACTGGCTTTTTGAAAACTCTATCTACATGAAAAATCATCAGGCAGATCACTGATCTCGTGAAGATCGCCAGTAATAACTAAAGATTGTTGAAATCTTTCCAACCAACTTCCAGAAAAACCAAAGCTATTTGAAGCTTTTTCAATGGAAGTGCAAACCAATATTCCAATAGATTAAGATCAATATTCTTTCAGAAACTCTGTCTTAATTTTACCTGATAATCCAGTTATTGGCTTTAATGAACATGCGCTATACTTTCTTCGGCTGAACCCTTTCTTATATGTATTTCACTCTTCGTATAATTATTTTAACTGTACATGCGTCATCTAATCAGCAGCATTCTTTTATTCAACTTATCATTAGAATTAAAGTAATGAATGCCTTCAGCATGTTGCGTTTATACATATAATTTCGTCGATGATATAGTTTCTCTCATTTTTCGTCAAAATGGGAGCATTACATATTACAAAATTCATTAGGTGGAAGAGGCAATAAATTAGATTGATCTGATTAAAATCAAAAATACAAAGTGACGGATATAATCCCGTTAATTTCTGTAAAACATATAAATTCTGGGCACGACCTTATTCTATTTTTTAAAAAATTTACTACAGGCTTCTATCGCGAATGAGTGAGCAGAGAACACGATTTTCATTATGTTAATGTGTAATACAGGACCAATTTATATATAAATTTAACTCTGCAGTATAATTTGCCTCGTACAAATTATATTGGGTACAAAGAACAAAACAGCAATTTCATGCCTTAAACCTATCTAAAAACTTTGTATTTATACCCAGCATTGCGTTTAGGATTTTTAATTACTCTTGGGAGATATTTGAAATATTTTTTTTTTAATTAAAAGTTATTTTCTGAGGTTGATGTCTATCTGTCTGGCCGTCTGTCTGTTATCTTCCATCACGACTGTTGGAGAAAGTATCGTTGCGTCATGAAAAACTGAAAATTTAATATGGACTCTTTCGGCAAAGAGTTGGAATAAAAGTACGTCGATGGAGAATGTTTGAAAAAGGTCTGCAAAGATATTTTAAAGATTATAGAACCTTCATACGAAAAAAATGTCATCTTAATTGTTTTTTTTTTGTCTTTACAACTTAAAGAATACCATAATGCTACTCTCTCCCAGCCACTCGAATTCTTATCTGGTTGCCTTAGGATAAATGTTTTGTGGGCTTCACAGTTACATTCCTTGAGTTTTGATCATTGAAAGAGATATCATTTTCTTATGATAAAATTGAACATTGTTTAAGCGAAATATTATGTAATTCTAGTTTTACAGCTAACCCAGATTTAGTAGTATCTATCTAGATAACGCGTAAAAAAATTATTGTTTGTGAAAAAGTAAATGTCCTATATACAAATGTATAATATGCCTTCGATGATTTTCCCAACAGTGGAATCATACAACTTCATTAGACTAATTTTAGTTCAAGAAGTTAATCGAAAAAAGAAATAGGAGAAGCTAATCAGAATTACATAAAATTCTAGTACAGGTTAAGGTTAAGGTTGATCCATTATTAATTTTGGCAGATTTGATTATTCTTTTCCAGTATGTAGGAGGCTAGATACGTATATAATTTTTATTTAAGAAACCCAGTTTCTCTACATAATCAGAAAAATTGATTTTTATAGTCACCAAAATGCAACGAGAAATGAATTTACTACGAGCTCTGTTTTTAATTCAAGCTGCTACGAAATCTGAAGTAGAACGTAGCAGCCTCCTGCAGTATCTTTGCCGCACAATCATTAGAAATCTCCTTGAATTACACAGCAGAATATTTCCCACTAATGAAAAAGGCATGTTTCCGAAAAGTTTTATTATAAAAATTTTAAAATGCATTGATAAAAGTGAAAAGTCTTAACAAGAAATCTTTTTAATTCATTGAGGGTATATAGAATTTTCAGATTTAATTAAACCTTATTCAAGAAGAATCAAACCTTTTCCACAAATAATTAAACCTTTTGCATAAAAATTAAGCAAAATCCAGAAAAATTAAATTAAATTCACAAGCAATTAAACCAATAATTTTTTTATATGTTTTTTACATTTGTAAATAGTTTTTGGTTAGTGAAGTTGTTCGTCACGCGATACAGTACTAATTTTCAACATTATGTTCTTTATTAAATTTACAGCATCTCTAGGATTTATCTACTGATAGCTACTTTCCATGACTGAAATATGGCTGTGTATAACAGATGTATCTGCAAGAATTCCTCACGCAGATCCTTTAATCTTTCTACATGCTTGCTCTATAGGATTGAGCATATGTGAACATGGGGCAAAAATTGAAATCGTAGGCTATAACCGGTGTCCACAACCTCTCGAACAGCATTTGTCTTGTGTATCGTGACATTATCAAAAAATAACCATGCATCTTCTATATGCGAAAGTTTACCTATAAGCTCTCTAAGGAATGAACAAAAAAAAAATAAGAAACTTATTTGTTTAAATGTTTATTAATTTAGTTATATTGTTCGAGGATTTTGTTTAATTCATTTTACAGAAAGTTTAATTCATTTCGGAAAAAATTTAATTCTTTCCAGAAAAGGGTTTAATTAAATCTGAAAATGCATAGTAAACTTCAAGAATAATCATATAGGTAGTTAAATTAGAATTTTTAAAGCGAGATACTAACCTCAGTTTATAAGAATTTTGGAATTTGAAATTTTTCTCCGAAACTCGGTGCTCTTTGTTTAGCATCGTGGTTTTTGTTTGTGTACCATTAAAAGTCGGGCATTTGAATAGAAAATGTTGGTAGAATCAGCTTTTGAACCTTGATATATCTGTCGGTGAAAACTGATGGCACTAATGCGGGGATCACTCGAATCTACTCTTACAACTCATTGCCGAAAATTTTAACTGCATATTGAAAATTTCTGTATTGGAATTGCATCACATACCACCTTGCAGAATCCATGTTTGTACGTATCTTGAAACATTTTTCATTTTTTCTTATAAATTTTGGCTGGTTGTCCAGAGATTATGTTCTTCCTTATGTTATAGCCTAGATGAAATAGGGTATACACTAAGTGTATATAGAAATAACGGTGGTAAGTAAAGTAAAAGTTTTTGATTTTTGTGTGTTCGTCCGTCTGTCTGTTTGTCAGCAACTTGAGAACCCGTCCACTTAGAGTGCTGAAAAATTGCAGATGGCTTTTTCTAAAAAAAAAAAGAAAATAGGACAAATCGAACAACTCCTTTGTAGGGTTGCCATTCAAAAATTTCTTTTCCCACTATATCTTTGGCCACTGCCTGAGAACGCGTCAACATAGAGAGCTGAAATTTGGTACATGGTGTGATTATATAGTAATTAAAATTTAGAAAATTTACTAAATCGAACAACCCTTTCTTGGTGTTGCTATATACAAATAATTCATAATATATCATAATAATCATAGCAATAGTGAATAAAGTTTTAAAAATGGCCTAAATCGGGCAACCGCGTTGCCTTACGTATACTGTCAAGATCATCACACCTAGACATTTTGATTGTACTGAAAAGTTCTTTAGAATATGAAATCTTATGAAATTTGTTATAATCATTTTTGCTATCCGACGAACAATTCCAGAAATATATGAGAAAAACCACTTCAAAAATCAAATTTGTAGGATGACCATACGAAATTTCATACGGGATTTCATCTAGCGTGCTTTACTTGTTCATAGTTCATATTATCTGCAGTTTTGGACATTCGATGTGAAAGATAAGCTGACGTGATTGTTTGCACCCTATTCCACCAGAGCAGTTAAATCACCACTGAGATGATCATAAAGCAAAAACGTAATCACAAGCTAGTCCAAGAGGCGGAGGAAAAGTTCAGTGTACTAATGTAACCCGGACACACTCATCTGCGCTAGAACCCTATTATTATGCGTGGATATCCAATCCATTTTGCTTTACTATCATTATTTTGAGGTGTTAGAAACGGAATGACAAACTTAGTTCACCCTATAGATTGCATCTAGGGTATAATTAGTCGAATGCTCTAAATGAGCGGGATTACGACAAAATTATGCAGCTATTTTATGATATGTTGTTTGAGGGTTTTGTTCATTGTGCAGGGATTTATAGACCTAATAATATTCATTCATGTCAGTCATGAAATGATAACTCTTTAAAGGCAGAAACACAATTATGGCATCGGAGATCGGCATTAACAATAAACCAATGCCTGCCAATATTAAACCGCGAGTATGCTAATGATAATTTGCACAATAAGGGCATTGGCATCGGTTTGATTCTTTCACCGATGCCGGCATCAGTTGATATTTGATATTATAGGCGGCATCAAGTAGTAACTGTCATGGTATTTGGTGAAAAGCTGGTGGAATTTGTGAGGGTAAATTCGTGCTTATGCAAAATAAGAAGTAAGGAATATAAAAATTTAATAAAGTAGGATAAAGTATAGAAAGATGGAAAAATAAAGAATCGTTGTTTTTTAACTTCCGACTGTTCATTTACGCTAATTTTGTCCCTATTAACATAGCTGCAGAGTTTCTCACGCATTTGCCACTTTTTGTCGATTCCTCATGTTTTTTTTTCACAATAAATTTCATCACTTCACTAAAATCTTTCTTTTTGACAGTTCAGGAAACTTTGAATGTTGTATTTCACGATGCTGTCATTGTATAATAGTTGGCATCAATGCCAATGCTGAGACAACTTCAACGCCGATAATAATACTGATGCCAACATTGTGTTGCGACCGTTAAGCATCTAAAAAACTTGCAAAATGAGACATGGAAGTGCTGGACTACTAATCATACTCCGATCTATGATCTTCATTTGTACTGATCTCACAAGCGGCCTACTCTGACTATGTTAATAAAATTGAGCTATGTTTGCATACAGAGTCGAAGCAGTTCTGGAAATTTGTGAATTTCAAGCTCTATGACTTAGGGATATCGAAAGTAGTGCTCCCACTATAATCTTCAATCTCTTTGGTGATATCTCAAATTCGGATATTAGTTTTAGTAATTTTATTCACTTGACAAGTTTACTCTTTCGAGAGTTAAGATCTTATATTTGATGGAACAACTGTTCTTAACCAAATTTTAGCCATACACAGAGTTTCTCCAGTGATTCTGATGGTATTCCTGCTCTCTTCGTAACTGAATTTTCACTGCATGCTCTTTAGGCAACATTCCCTATTGGCTTTACTGGATATACCATTACTGTCTTAATAGATTTCTCTAGGTTGACTGTGTCTATACTGATTTCAGCAAAGCATTCGATGTTATCATCCTCCAAATTTGTTATTCATAAATAAGCTTATCAAACTTATAGAGCTCTTTTCAAGGGTTTTCCTTCTCCTAAAATTATGAATATTTTTGGTGCCCCACAGGGCAGCCTCCTTAGACTTTTACTCTTTATTTTTAATTTATTTCGTATAATTTCGGACGAAAAGGATTATGTTCTTTTAAATTCTGACATATCGACTTTTCATATTATGTGCACAAATAAGTATTTACCTTCAAATTCCCTCAGGTTCACTACTATTCTATTGCTTTTTCTCGAAGGAAGTATTCATTGCATTTCGATTACTCTATTGACTGAAATTCAGTAATTTGTCTCGACAAAACCAAAGATGTTGGCTTTGGTTTTAACTCACGGTTTTCCTTCGAGGATCATATGCTCTTCATCATGGACAAGGCTAATGCTACTCTGGGCTGCGTAAAAAATGGTCTCGTAAATTTACCGACTCCCTCCATTGTACTTTGTTTAGAACAATGTATGCCTTTCTTATCTTGGCTCCTTTCTTCTCTGTTCATGTTAACCGAATCGAGGAGGTTGAACGTAGCTTTCTTAGATTTTTTGTTCGCGGACTTCCCTGGAATGGTCATATCGTGCTTCCGCCGTATGTAGAGATACTTATCCTGTTTTCGTTAGAAATACTCGAAAGGAGACAACGCAATTTCCGGATTTCTTTTTTTCTGTTGACATCTTACAGGTTGCCATCAACTCGCCTGAATTATTGACTAACATAAGAATTCCCCCCTGGATTTCGCACCAAGGCAGGTTCCAAATTTCACAGCGCAAGACAAATTATGGTAGACAACAGCCGACATCTTCAATATCTCACTTGTTTAATATCATTATTCTGAATGTGTTGACTTTAGTTTAACTATTCATCATTTGAAAAGTTAGCTTAATTAAGGTATGTTCTCTTGTATTAAATTTGTATTTGCTTTTTATAATTTTTAGTATTATGACCATTTGCATTTCGTAAACTGTTTACAGTGCAATTTTTTGAGAAACTTAAATAGATAAATAAATATATAAATAAATACATAGAAATATATATCAAGATGCTGGCTTTGACTGACTGCTAGTTTTGTCAGCGGATTATCGAATGGCCTGTGTAGATTTCATTATTTGAGGTTGGGGAACTACATTTACAAGATCGTATTAAAACGTACTTACGCAAAAATGTTTAACTTCATTGTGTGTAGAAATTGTGTGTAATATTTCGGCGATCCTTGCTGGACTCGGTGTTGCGGTTTTTTAATCACCTGCATCTATTAGTCTAATGATCCGCATAAAATACAGCAGAAATGATATTATTCTAATGGCGGAATGGAATCAGTATTTCAGTAATATGCTGTGTAATGGAATTTTAAGGTCGTCCTCCAACTCTACAAATACTCCATATATGTCGAGATGCTCTCGGTTTAAAAATAGAAATCACTTTTAGTGGTAGGTACGTTCTAGAACTTGGATTTTGTGAGTAGAGCATATAGTCCGGTTTTGTGATAATAATTATTAGCAATCATTTATGTGAATCTGTTTTTTCAACCGGTTGAGTTAGTGTGATTACTGGACGACTGGACGACTGTTAAATTTCTTAATCTAGTATGCAAGTACACGTAAACGTTTTCTCCTATATATTACCATTTAGTTCCGATGTATACCATACCATGATGACGTTTCGGTATTGTGAAGATCTTTTTTAATAATGATATTTTTAATATTCTACTTTATAAATCATTCTTTGAAAAGGCCAAATAATCAATGTGCAACGATAGCGTTCGTCTACTATGCCTACTATGCACATATGTTAGTCGCACTCATTACTATTTGACTAGAAAACTCGAAATTTATATAAAGTGAGAACGCGCAATGCAATTATAGGAAATGTTTGCTATGCCTAGAAGCACCCTCAATTTATGTTTTAAGGTTGGTTGGATTTATGGGACAAAAAGGACGAATGCTGTGAAATTTAACTGAAAGATAAATATTTAAAAAAAAAATTAAAAAAACAATCTCGAAAAACAACTTTCTTAGTATACAATGTTCATACTACATACGCATGCAATGTTATTGAAGCCATTAAATGGAATCAAACGACATTTAGGGCACTCTTCAGACGCAACCAGTCTTTACTTGATCCCATTGTTTGCAATTTTCCAACCCACTTAATTTATTGGAACGTGTAATTTTAAGTTTCTTTTATGATTTAATGATGCCTTAATATCGGGCGTCTACATGAAAGGGATTTATTTCATCTCGGATTTTAAAGCTCCTTTCATCGACGTTGCAAAATCATTATTGTCGGAAAAGTCAAGGAATTGTCGGAAAAGACAAGAAATTTTCTGTTGTCACGCCGGCCGGCAGTTCTTTTTGCTTTTTATACCTTAGACGAAATCATAGGCTATACTAAGTTTGTCATTCCTTTTGTTTGAAATAATGCTGGTAGAGCAAATGGGCTGAACACACACGCATAATATTAAATGATATTTTTATTTCTGCATGTCCGTCTGTCCTTCCGTTCGTCCTAATGATAGCTCGAGAACGCTGCTACTTAGAGAGCTGAAATTTTGTACTGCGCTAAAAAAAAGTTTATTTAAGTCTCCGAAAATGAGACAAATCGGGTAACTCATTCGTGGGGTACACAAATTTTCTTTTTCACTATATATTTAGACACTGCCTGAGAACGCGTAAATGTAGAGAGCTTAAATTTTGTGCCCGACGTTATCATAGAAATAGCAAATACAATTTCAAATATGGACTAAGTCAAGCAACCCCTTGCACAGACACTGTGAAAACGATCAGTCCTAGACGTTTTCGTTTTTATTCCTAGACATTAGTATTGTACAGAAAAGTTCTTCAGAACTCTCTAAATATATGGTCTCAGACAAATTCTAGGTTTTTTACTTATTATTTCTTGCCTAGAGTTATCCATTTAATTACAAAGATGCTGATGTGGTATTCAAATTGGTGTATCACATTCTTATGCATCGTAATCAGTTGTCACATATTGACCGACGAGTTCAAAGTATCTGTACAGTTTGTGCTGGTGAAGACTCCCTGTTTTACAGGGTTTTGACTTGTTTTTCACTAGAACATCATTTCTATGGAGACCAGGGTTCTGCAGTCGGATGAGTTGTTTGATTAGCTTAGGGTTAAAGTTACCCAAATCTACAATTAATTTGTACTGCATAAGGGTCGAAGATGGGAATCTGAGCACGGATCCACAACATTATGCACAAACCACTGAAAAGGCACTTCGTGGCGAGATTGAAGAGACGTTTACGGCTTGAACAATTGGAATGAATGCAGACACATTCAATTACACTTGGCAGCCACTATCGTCGGTGCAGGACCGTGCCGCCTTGTCTTTCGTTGGCTATAACAGGCCACAGTATTTGCAACACAAACCAACAGGGCTTCTCTCCACTTTGGAATTGTTGCAAGTGCGTAGGTAGAACAAGTACGCCGTTAGAAGCTTTCAGCTGGAGCGATTATGGGGGCAATTTGTGGAAGTCGTTGATACTACAGGCTACCCTAGCGGGACTCTACCGCGTGTATTATTCGTTCGTATAATTCTTATTTTTAATTCGGTTTCGGTATTTAAATATGTTAAATTTCTAAAATATAAAATTATTTTTGAAATTTGGAACTTCATGGAACTGCCACTTACCCAATTGTCAAAGCGAGACTGCACTAAAATAATTTTCTTTTTTTTTCATTTTATATGTCTTTTTCGAAATCTTGTGTCGTCTGTTTTTCTTTGCGTGAGTTTGTCGCCCTTTTATGTCCACCCATTCCACAAACACCTCTTTTGCATCTCTCGTGCGGATATGTAGAAGAGCCAATACACACCCATACGTGAGAAGTGTTTAAGGTCCTTCAAGGTCCTTAAGGCGATCAACGTCTCCAAAGTCGGTGGTCTTTAATGTTTCTTAATCCTGTTAATTAACAGCTGTGCCTCATCTTTGGCTAAACTTGATAAAGTCAGGCATCCTGCCCTTTTAACCAAATTTAAAACAGTTGGTCTCTCCCATCCTCTTTTATTATGAATTGAAAGTATTTTATCTGATCGGGTTAGATGGCGTTACATCAGAACTTGCCCTGTAAATGCCGGTGTGCGCTAGGTCTTTGTTATATCTCCGTCTCTACTCTTAATTTTCATTAATCACCTGCTTTCCCTTATGCTTATGACATTGATATCTAGATATTCAGAATACCCCGTTTATACAACATGTGTCTCATCAAATACTCCCAACATACCCAGTAAACTAGATATCAATACCTTCAAAAATTACTGCATATAGCCTGATCATCGGTAATTCTTACTATGCACAGCGCCATCTAGTTTTTTAATAATAATATGATAATGTGTCGAATTAGGCAAAAATATATGTGAACTTTTCCAAGAAACCGGAAAAGAAAAAGATGACCCAAACATTTTGTGTCGACATTGGGCCGAAAGGAGCAAAATATTCACAGAATGGAAAAGTAAACGACAAACAAGGAAAATACTAAACTCCACGAACACTATTATTATAATTTAAGTATGGAGAAAGTACAATAATGATTTTTATTATTATTCCATCATGATTTTGTCATTTTTAAACAAACCTTCCACCACGCTTTTCTTCGTTTCACAGAAAATTGTGAATTGAGACACTACATCCGCCGATACATGTTGCACCTCAACAAGGATCCTATTACAAGATAACGCAATTTGTTCTTTTTTCGTTTTATATCTTTATTTTCTCGTATATTTAATTAAGTATTGCCGTTTAGCATTCATTAAAGCTAATATATTCGTCACTTCCGTTTTCCAAACTATTTACACATTTATTTACTATTACAGAATTGAAATGTCAAATTACGGTTTGTCACATCAATATCCTCTTTTATGTATGTCACGGGTACTTTAATATCGAGATATTCGAAACAGCTCGGTATGAATACTTAAATATTTATACCCGATATCTGCCCATATTTCTGCCCGTCAAATATAGTGCTATAATGCAATAATGGAATACAATTCCTATATCTGGGCCGTAGTTGATCGCACAGCCTTAGGTCCATTAGATATTGTCCAAAAGAGAACCTTCAAGCTCATAGGTGATGGGGTAATAACTTGTCATATCGACTCCCTCACGCACTGCCGCAATTTTTTCGCCTTTCATTCCTTTATCATTACATGAATGTCAATGTTCTAATGAAATATCTAGTCTGATCCGTTGTAGATTAATTCCTGTAAGTAATACTGGCGATGTAAGCCGTGCTCATTCTTTCGCCGTTCAAAATACTTTTGGCAGACAGTAAAATTCCTTGGTGTTTTTTTTATGCCAAACTGTGCGAATGTAGATCAGTCTGCCAGCTTGTGTCTTTCCTTTGGCTTACAATCTACGCAGAAACAATAATGACATAAATCAGCACATGCGAAACTCTCCTGATGGCCTCTAATCCTTTCCCAATCTCCTTCCTGCCATGCTGTGCATTCTATAAAAATAAAACATATAGATGTTTTCTGTGATTTTTGGGGTCGATTGAAGAAACAACCTGGATCTAGAGCGAATTGACTGTATAAGTTTTGTTTTAATTGTGGAATTGGCACACCACAAATTGTAATTTTTATTTGTTCGGCCATCGGTTAATGTTGATTTCACTACATCGAAATTATGTGATTTTGGACGATTTGTAGAAATCAACTTCAAAATCATGTAATTTTCCATACATCGATATGATTTCGAAATCATTTCATTTCGCGATTTAAATCACGATAATTGTATGAAACACACCCATTTCTCATATTCAGCAAAATTCAGCAAACGACTTTGACAAGACGTCGACGTAGGACTGAC
The DNA here is from genome assembly GCA_963930735.1 of Dioctria linearis. NCBI lineage: Eukaryota > Metazoa > Arthropoda > Insecta > Diptera > Asilidae > Dioctria > Dioctria linearis. Next base: position 62,971,042 of record OZ005740.1, read on the forward strand.
ACTCCATTTGTTATAAAACGTGAGAATGGATGCAGCTAAAAAACGGAAATATAAAAAGAAAACGTTTTGGTTCATGAAAAAGGACGAAATATTGGTTGATTTGTCGGCTGATAAAATGGACCAGTTACGTGGTCAAAGGAAGAATAACCACGTATGTTGGAAGATGAAGGCCGAGATGGAGAAACGAAACATTTGTTTTTCCACGGAAAAATAAAAATAAAAATACATAACCTAACCAGTAGGTTCAGGTAAGTTTCACTAATTAAAACCATCAACGTAATCAGCAGGAACTTTTGAAAGAATTAAAAAAAAAACCAAATTAAATATTGAAAAAGAGTTGCAACACGTCAGAAGTATAGACGAGAAACTCTTACTAATTGAGCAGCAAAGAAATGACTTGTTGCAAGAGATTAAAAATGACACAAAATAATTTCAGAAAGCTGTGATCAATTTATTAGGCTCTAGGTAGTTTTTTACACTAAAATAAAAATTAAAAACTGAATTAATTGCCGTGTTTTCTTACCTAAGTAATTAGTAATTGCATTTCGAATCATTTCTGCATTGGGATCATGGTCAGTGATGGTGGTATTATGCTGCGGCTGCTGTCTGCCTGCGTTTTTTTCCTGTTCCAGATTCTGAAACCACTGGTTGTTAATGCTCTCGCTATGCTCGTTCAAGTAGTAGTTGGATAATACACAACAACACTGTGTTCTATTTATTTATTTATTTATTTACTATTCGGTTCACATAGATTTTGACAATTTCATCACAATTCAATTGATCAATTTCACTCAGACAGCTTAGCTGGTATGAGAGTTGGGGAATCTAAATATAATACAATATGTATTCAAATTACTGATTTCATAAAAAAAACAAGTGAAAAAGCTAGAATTGGTCTAAGACCAATTCTTATGATACCCTAGATAAATGCCCGTATGAATTTTGTATGGTCACCCATTTCAGCATTTTGATTTTTTGCATTGGTTTCTAGCATATATTTCTAGAACGGCTCGTCGGGCAGAAAAAATGATTATAACCAATTTTATAGGATTTCTTATTCTGAAGAAGTTTTTAGTACAATAAAAATGTCTAGGACTGATCGTTTTCAAAGGATATGTAAAAAACCAAAAATTTTATATGGCAACACCAAGAAGGGGTTGTCCGATTTAGTTCATTTTTGAAATTTTATTTGCTATTAGTAGGAAAACCCAATGTATCAAATTCCAGTTTTCTATGTCGACGTATTCTCAGGTAGGGTCCAAATATATCGTGGAAAACGAAATTTTTGTATGGCAAACCCCACGAAGGAGTTGCCCGATTTGTCTCATTTTCGAACTTAATTTTACTTTTTTTTTCAATGTCCGTGTACAAAATTTCAGCTTTCTAAGTGAACGCGTTCTCGAGTTATCGTGCGCACGGACGGACGGACGGACAGACGGACATGCAAAAATCAAAATAACTTTTAATTTTATGCGAGGGTGTCCAATCCATTTTGCTCTACCATCATTATTTCTGTGCGTTACAAACGGAATGGAAAACTTAGTATACCCTATGGATTTCATCTAGGGTATAAAAATGGTAACAATAGATAGATAGCTTAGATCTAGATTATGAACAAAGTATCATATTTTAGTAAATATCAAAAGATCTAACAATTGGGAGTTATGACAAATAATTCTTTAAGTTTTTTACAAAAACTTTTAGTGATGGCCAGCAGTGGTTAGTAGGCCCTGTGGTCTTCTTTCAATTCTTGATTGGTTTTGGGTAATGTTGTTCTTGTTTCTTGTCATGTGATTGTGTATATCCGAGTGTAGTTCGGCTACTATATTTGTCCTTATGTTTGTCCTTAGTATGTTGTACATGATCTTCGCTTTTTCTATTTGTATGATTTGGTTCAGCCTAAATTGCCTCGTTTGTTGATAGACTAGATTTGAGGCGGAGTCCCACGGCAGGCCATATAGAGCTTTTAGAACCCTATTTATTAAATTTTTAACATCTGTTTTTAACCTTTGTGAACATTGTGACCAATTTATAATATTATAACGAATGCGGGATAGGACATGTGCATTACAGATTAGATTCGCTACAGGTCTGTGTAGCTTAATATATCTTTTTAATACACCAATCCACGGTGTAAACTTTTTCCCTAGTTTGCCAGTTTCCAGTTTAGCTTTTCGTCGATTTGTAAGCCTAAATAATTTGTTTCTGGGGTTCTTTGTATGCCAATTGCGCCTATTTTAATGATTATGTTTGCATCTGGTTTATTTTTGTGTTTGAGAATCATGTATTTGTTTTTTATCTCATTTTTTTTTTATTTTCGCCTGACAATTTTTTAAATAATTTTAAGTCATCATTCATCTAAAATTCTAAATCTTCGATGTTTTTGACTTGGTATATGGTATTGGTGTCATCCGCGAAAATATCGTATTGTCCACGTAGCTTAGCATTTTGTAAATTGTTTATTTACAGCAGATATAGTAATGGTGTCAACACTGAACCTTGGGGTACTCCACATGTAGATACTAGAGTATCACTTAATATATCATTTACTCTTGTTTGGATTTCCCGTCCGGATAGGTAACTTCTTAATAAGTTGTTTGCTACACCTCGAATTCCTAGTGTGTACAAAAAATCCAACAGTAATCCGTGATGAACTGTATCAAAAGCTTTTGTTAAGTCGATAAAAACTGCACCCACGTAATAATCCTCATCCAGGTAGTCATTAATTTTGTTAAGTGCTTCCGCTGTAGATAATTCTGTATTACTTATGGATTGAAAGCCAAATTGGTTTCTGTCTATACCTCCATTTTCCGTAATAAATTTTCTAAGCCGGATTTCCATAATTTTTTCGTATATTTAGCTTAAATTGCTTATTAGGGTATTAGGGCTGTAGGGCTATAATTGTTCATTTCTAAGGGATTACCTCCTTTGAGAACAGGTGGGATTACAGTTGTTTTTAGGCAATCTGGGAATATACCACTGCTGATTGCTGTATTTATCACTTACGCAAGTGGTTGACTGATTAAATCAATTACATCTGTTATGTCCTCGATCGTGATGCCATCCTTACCTGGGGCTGTCTTCTTTTTAAGGTTATTAACGGCATTTTCCACTTCTTCTGCATTTGTGGGCATTAAAAAAATTGAGGTTAGCGTCATTTTGTTTAATGTTGGACTTACGGTTGGAATAGTGTTTTGTACATTAGCACCAATCCCACTGAAGCAGATGCTAAATTTATTTGCTATTTCCTCGTGATTTGTTATAGACAAGCCGTTTAAATTAATCTCCTGTATGTGTCTAGGCATATGGGTGTTTTCCTTATTATGTCACTGTCGATAATGTGCTATAACTTCCTTGTATCCTTTCCCGCTGAGAAGATTTTCTCATTTATGTAATCTTCCTTTGTTTTCCTTACCAAGGCTGTTACTTTATTCCCCATTCTCTGATATTTAATTCTCAAGTACTGATTATTCGGGTACGTTTTCAACTGTGTGTACAGGGTGTCTCGTTCTTTCATTCCCATAATAATTTCATCAGTTATCCACGTGTTTGATCTAGTTGGGCGTTTTTTATAGGTAGTAGTAGTTCTTTTTGCTTCATTCATTATATCTATTATGGTCTCAATTGGGATGTTTTGGATATTTAAGATTTGTTTTTTGACATGTAGTTTATATTTTTCCTTATATTTTATGGGGACTCTAATTGCCTTCATAGGTTTTTTGTATAACATTTAGCCGCAAGATAGATTATTATAATACGGTGATCGGAAATGGCAGTGTTGTATAAAGAAATCCGCACCTTATGCGAGTGAACCAGATCTGTGATGCAGTGATCGATTATTGTGAGTCAGGATATATCTTGTCTTGTATAATGTTCTATTATGGCATTATTGGCTATCGAGAAGTTGTTGGCTGTTATCATGTTAGTTAGTAGAGTTGTCGTTCTATTTACGTTTAGTAGGTCAATATTTGTATCACCGATAAAAATTAAATCCTTGTATATGGCTTCGAAATATTGAATAAAATCTAGTAAATATTCGTAAGGTGACTTATACATTGTTATTATTTTTATTTTATCTTTTTTTGCTCTTGCAGTTATCCGTTCTGTGGTTATAACCACTGCAATTGAAACTTCTTCTTATACCAAAATCCTCTCTCACAAAATACATGTTCCATTCAATATTTATATATTGGCCGCCATTTTTTTGTACGTTGAACGACAAACTTCCATAAAAATTGTCCATTTCTCATTTCGTTTGTTTTTTTTTTTTTTGCTGCAGACAACTTTAATTTTGTCTTCCTCTGTAATTGTTTAAGTTCTAATAGAAGTTCCTCTGTAGTATAGTTTTTTTCCAGATTGGTTACAAAAAGTTTTGGCTACCTATCTCTGGTAATATGGATATCATAGTCGGGTCCTAATTTCTTCCTTATGGACTCAGTTATTCTCAGGTTATTTGTTTTATTGTCCGATTTAATAATTATTCCTCCATTTTTTATGCTTTTCATTTCTACAATTGGCGTTCCTATATTACTAGGTTGTATATTTCATTTAATATTTTTTCTTGTAATATCACTGGTTTGTTCATTTTTGGGTTTGACTAAAATTCCCTCTGTTGCAGGCTTGTTTACTTGTTGACTTGGTAGGGAGTTACTTGTGCTTCTCTTTGTTACAGCTGCATAAGAAGTGTCAACAGAGTTGGTATGTCGCTCAAAATTCACATGTAATTTTTCTATTTCTTTTTTAACCATTTTGATTGAGTTCCCATATTGATCTATCTTTGATAAAGTTTTTTTTGTAACTTAATTATTTCACATAATTTGTTTTCGGACAGCCACCTGATCATGCCTTTGCATTCTCTGCAGACCCACATTGCTATTTTAAAGTGTTTTATTTTTGAATAGTCTTTTGAACTTACATCACAGCATTTGATATGGTACCATTTTTCACAAAATCCCTCACATTGCAGTGCTCTATCTTCACTTCCAACTGCTTTTTCGCATTGGAAATCCTCATTGGCATTACACATTTCCGCCGTATTTGCGACCACCAACACTTTTATATAGTGATAGAATTATTTCACTACTTTTCTTTAGATAAATAAGTATAAAGAAATTTAAAAAATTTAAAAAAATTAAAAAGAAAAAAAAAATTTGTAATGATTATTTTTATTTCTTGTTGACAGTTAAATAAATCGACCTACTTGGATGCCCGCCTATTTTAGACTCAATTTGATTATCCAACCCCTTTCCGATTCTCATAAATCGAGCTTTTAAATGCCCAAAGGTATTCTCAACGACTCTTCGGCATTTTGATAGAGCATAATTAAAGTTCTTTTCCATTTCAGTGACTGCTATATTGTATGGATAAGGTTTCATCATAATGTCGGAAAACCGAATGGCGGAATCTCCAATTATAAGAACTGCTACATTTACTCCATATATGTGCCTTGCCATTTGTTTAAGGATTGGGTTCTGTAAATGTATCTTTAATGCGGAACTTTCAAATATTTGAGAGTCATTGCAACGTCCAGGGTTGCCGACATTCACATAGAAAAATCTGTATCTTTAAAAAAACAAGTAACTTCAGTGCCCGTATTTGCTTTTATTAGTCATTTTTATCAACCAAAGCGAACAAAACTGTTGAATACCATCATTTATACTTGAAGTAGTGAACTGCATCATCTGCATTGGTCTTATCTCAATATGGCAACCATTTAAAGGATTAGAAAAATATTTAAAGATTTGATCAGGCTCCTCAGATCGCTAGTATATGTCATTTTCTAGTTTACCTATGGCACCAAAGCACTCAGGGAATCCTAATGTTTTGAAACCGTTAACGCACACCACACCAAAAATATTAGTAACACTCCTATATTCTGCGGATGATCCTAATGATTGCAATTGAAACTATTTTTGGTAATGCAATCGATTTTCTGAATTTAGTGTCACTACTGCTACGACCTTTCAATTCTTCACATAAAATATTAAATGCCTTACGAGATATCCTAAAATTTTCTTTGAAGAAGTTATCATCGTTTTCCACAACGTCTGTTTAAAATTCCAAAACATCTAAGTTCCTGATCAACTGAGAAGGCATCATAATTGCAATCATCTCCATGAAAATAATATCAACACCAGTATCGCAATCGTTTCTCTAATCCAGGCAGAGCAAACGTTAGATGACTAGTTCGATGAGGGAAGCAGTTTATTTCAGCATGACACTATAGGTATATGTATATAGTGATAATAGATAAACAACCAAACTACCGACCATGGTGCGGCATCATCCGAAACTGTTTTTGATGATTATCTCTTGCCAATAACGAGATAATGACCAGTCCAAAAGTAAAGCTGCTCGAGTCAACTGCTCCGCCAGTAAATCAGAAGTGTATCGTAAAATTAAAATAAATTTTGTCATCAAGAGGAAACTAGTGTTATCCTTTCACCAACCCCTTTATTTTATTATTCACTGCAACCAAAACAACGTCATTTTCCCAAAAAGTACTGGATCCGCCTTGTAAAAAGCGAATCGTAAAGCAGGATTAAAAGCTAATTTTCTTTATTAACAAAACACAAGCCTTCACCCAGACCGTCTTGATGCTTTTCCATTTTGTAATTCCGTTTAATAAAATAGTATTTTCCCTCTGCAAATTAAGGACTCTTTTCAAATGTTGACGGCGTTTTCTCCTGTAGTAACACACTTTCCTCGATAGAACTTTACTTATACAGCTTATATTCTTCATATGACCAATTTCGTACACAGATATTATTTTTTAAATATATGTGGTCATTTTTTTTTTAATTATTTATAGAAAACTCGGTAAAGAATCAGACAGACTAATTTCAATGACAATAAATTTTACGTTTAGGTTTGACACATGTAAAACGAAATCATATCAGAAATAGTGAAAACACTTGACAGTGATTTCGAAATCACATCATACAAATTACGTGATTTCGCTCTATAAGCCTCAAACTAAAATAAATCAATAAATCATTTTACAAAAATTCTCTTACGCAATTTCACCATGTATTAAATAAAACAAATATTTTGAACAGTAAGTACCCTTGTGACTACCACCGCTAGTTAACACATAAACATAATACAAATTGATTTATTGTTAACACATTTTAAATATGTGGTGAAAATGTTATTGTTTGTGTTTTTAATTGAATCAGTACAACCGTATTGGCAACATGTTTACATAGCACGGCAATTTAATCATTTTTCGATATGCACCTTTGCTTGCATGGGCATAATGAAATAAAAGACGTACTTTGGCTTTATTGAAGTCAATTTGCATAGAGCTACATGACATCACTCTATTCTGGTAAATGAAATCCCATCGACTCGATTGATGTTGTTTAACTTGTAACAGTACCCTTTTTGGATGAGTGCAATATTCATGTCGGACGGTGCACTTTGTGTGTAAACCTTTATTATTAGTTCCTTTATCTATCCATTATGCAATTTAAGTATGTACAAACTGCAGTCGACGTAATTTATTATCATATTGATATCATAGAGATAAGAGTTTCATACTACTTAGTTACATTAGCGAATTAGCTTACTATTCCAGGTAATGTAATTGGGAGGAATAATCTTACCACTACAGATTATTACCCCCCCCCCATACAGGGTGTTCGCAACATCGGAAACTATATTGCACTATTCAATAGTTGGGTTCGAGATATGTACAAACTTATATTTTGAAGAGAGAGAAGAGGCAGGATGGTTTGGACGTTAGAGAATAAAATTTGAGGGATAAACGAATTATGCTTTTGAAGGATGAAATGATGTATGAGAGTATTACCTGCAAGAATTAATCTACAAGGGATAATACTAGCTTTTCATTAGAACATTAGCATTCATGTAACGATAAAGGAATGAAAGGCATCAAATATTCGGCGGTACATGACTGAGTCCATATGATAATTAATTGTTACATCACCTTTGATCGGTTTGGACAATATCTAATGACCTTAAGGCTCTCCGACCAATTCCGACCCACATATAGCACTAGATTTGACGGGCAGAAATATTTCTTTCACCTTTTCACAGAAATCAAAGACAGTGGCTTAGTGGCGGCAAGGGCGGATACAGCGGGGGGCGATCGCCTCCCCTAGAGGTCTAATAAAATTAAAATTTATAGTCTACAATTATTCGCTTTAATTAGATTAAGTCAAAAATATTTGAAAAACATATTTTTAAAAAAACTTCTTCATAACCCGCGCTAAAAAACAGAAAATTTTTTTTCCCTTCACTCAATGAGTACAGCACATTTGTGTATAAATTTTAAAATTTTCATGGTATACAAAGAAAACAAGGTCTAGGCAGTTAAAATTTCAACACTTAGTAAATAACAAGTAAAATTTAGAGCTCCTAATTTTTATCAAAATTCTTACAAAATTACAGTTTAATTCCCAGACATTCATTTCTTTTTGTACCTTGAAAATTTCAAAATTTATAAACAAACTTAATATAATTTCAAAATTTAATTAAATGCAAAATGAAGGGGAACTCTAGAGAACTTTTGTGATGTAGGTATTTTTGGTGGATTACACGAATTTTTTGTTAGACTGGCTCGTGAAGTCCAGTGAGTATTTTAAACGACGAAACAAATCACTCTTGGGTAAATAGACATCTGACTCACTGCCAGATAGGAATGCCCGCAAGTTGTTTAAGAGGAACAGCTGCCAGAGAGGAATGTCCACAAGTTATTTAAGAGGAACAGCTGGCAGTGAGGAATGTCCACAAGCAGTTTAATAGGAAAAGCTGGGTATCTTGCCCTTCCAACAGAGTGTGCTACACCTCACTGAGGTTGACGTGATGATCTCTTGATGCAGAATCAATCATGTCTATCACTCAACTTCGAACTGGCCCTATGGAACTGTCCTGAAGGCGGAGTACAGCGAATTATGGTTCCAGGATGAAATTGTAACCTCACTGGAATTAGCCTGTAGAGTCGACTCTTTGTCGACACAGCGTAAACGTCGATCGTAAAGAAAGCCAAAGACGTGGAATCAGAATGAATAATCTGTTCGTTCCGAAAAAGTCCACCTGACTACCGTGGTACTCTGACTTGGTACACGCTGGACAACCTTGATATGGAAACTCTGAAAAGGTTAATTAAATCTTGTCCATGAATAAGTGCATATATACAAGGCTGCATGTCCGAGTGAATTGTCCCTTTTATTATCATCAAACTCTTCGGTTTATCTTTCGATGATTCTTGATCTGAATTGACTGGTTACAACGGAAGACAAGGCAAAACTTAACTAATAAATTTTTGTATTTTTGTTTTGAACATTTTAAATCGCGGCGTACTAACACATACCTTTTTCAGTTCACAAAGTGGCTTTCGCTGAGCTTAGTGAAAACCATACAAATGCGGTGTAGCTGCTCAAGGTCGCTAACGCCGCGCAGCTGGCATCGTCAAGCCGCCACATATTCATCAAGTGAAGTGAAAATTATTTTCTATTTTTTTAGTGCGAAATTTGAAGCAAAGATTTGTTTTAAGGTTTTTTTTCTGTTTATCAAGTACTATATTCTTTTTTATCCTTAATAAATTCTCAAAAAAAAAGATTTAAATTATATCATTAAGGAGTTGTCAATGGAAAAAAAATGTTTGCATTTTTTTGTCATCGAAAGCTTACCAAAACCGGGATATTTGTTGAAAAGTAAGATGTTGGGGAAATCATAATAGACGGGGTAATTAATATCAGATTCAGTTTTTCTGCAAATATTTAATTTAAAGCAATTATAATATATTAACCGTACCGAATTAGCACTCCTCGAAAAATTTTCTAACCAAATGTCGATTTGAAAAGAAATTATTGGAAAAAAAATTAAAATCTTTGCCTTTAATTTGCAACAATTGTAGCTCAGTCCAATTTGTTTTCTTTCTAACAGTATGAAAAAAATAGCGTGTACAATAAATTTATGGAAATTATGGGGTTTGAACGAAATTCAAACAACTTTTCTTTAAAATACACACTCGGTATCCTCGCATTCAAGTATTCCTTCATGGCTTGTATATTCCGGGTCTCGGGTTACGACTAAACTATTTTCTATTTTTTGTGGCATTATCTTTTACTATTCTTACGGGATCAAAAAGTTATCTATTATATTAATAAAAGAACTCCTGAGATATCTGGATGATAATAATGAAATATTTATGCTGAAACGGAAAGAGAACACATTCACAACTGATGGTCCAACTTAAGTAGCTTGAGTTATGAAAGAGCAAATGTGTTAGTTTAATAAGGTAAAATAATATCGCAATTCGCCCATGTTAGAAAAATAGACTTTGTTTTCTGTGTATTACGTAGATTTCCTAACTACGCAATATTTTAACAAAAAATGAAATGTTTTAAATATAATGGAGTATTTAGTGGAGAAAAATTGTATTAAAATTTTCATAAATAGCTAATATTTGGAACTCATATTCAACTTGTCGTCCTATAAGTAAAAAGTAAGAACACGCCTTTATATTGTAGCCTTACCAGATCTATGATTTTAGAGAAAAAATTATGTTTCTAATTTTATTGTGAGTTATGAGGAATTGTGACAGGAATGAATGAAAATGAAATAATGGCAGAAAAGACAGGTGAGAAGTTATTCCAATATTTAAAAATAAATGTCCAAATGTAACAAAATAAGGATATGTTTTTGGTATCATTTCCTGAAAATCTTCTGAAGAATCGCTTTCATATAAATTTTTCCTGATTGGCAATACATTCACTAAGAAAAAAACCTGTATAAATACCAATATTTCTTATTAGTTTATCAAGATCATTTGTCACTCTTAGTCCGACAAGACTCCCGTTGGCATAACAGTTTGTTCATATAAAACTGGCACATCTCTTTATTACAAGATTTATAATTATTCAATAATAATTTTATTGACATTAAAATATCGAAGTACGAAAAATTTTCGGATATTTTACAATATCTTTTCAATTATCTCATGAATTAAAAAGATATTGTTTATTTAACAGAAACTTTGATCACGTGGCATATTGCATTTAACAACATCCTTATTAACCATCAAGACGGTTGAAAATATATTACTATATGACGTGTAAAGGTAGCAGCTTATTATCATTCTATAATGTTTATTAAATGATAAGTAGTTGTTCTAGAAATGGTATGCCGAATCATATTGACCCCGAAAGGCCTTGATGTATATATTATATACAGGGTTTTGGGTAGTGCTATACATTAATTTTATAGCATGCTTGGTCTCCATAACAGGCACAAAAAAATTTTTTGGGACAGACTTTCCAATATGCGTCCTCTCGGAGGTAGGGGACTTCTAATTTTAATTATTTTTCTCCTAACACCCTGTAATTTTGTTGTTATATATTGCAAAACCCTCTCTACCTAGCACGCAATTTCCACAGCCTATTATGAAGGTTTATGTTCCTCTTATCGAGACCTATCACCCTATGAATTTAATGTACCAAACGCACCAAACACCCTATTTATGTATATTATGTATATATATCCCAAAATGGATTTTGTATCTATAATTCTATCTGAAAAAAAAAATGTAAGTAAAAAACTTTCTTTGAGCACGTACACAATCTTTATTCCATTTTTAAAATATTTTCCAGTAATTTTACGGAAGTAAATGTTATATCTTTTTTGTAAAATATATTATAAAAGAAATATTGTATGAAAAGCCATACAGCTATACATGGTTCTGGGTAACTTAAATTAAATAATTGGTTTTTTACAATGCTGAAGAATTTGAAATACTTTTCATCAAAATATAATAATATTTCTTTGGGGTCCAAAACGTCCACAATTACAATAATGAAGAGCTGAATGTTTTGGCCTTTATTTTGTAAAAATAAATCCAATTACCGTTTCACTATAGAATTGAAAGGCTTATCGTGAATCCGCAATTGTGTGCTTAATTACGTTTCTTTTGCTCTCAGCGTATTTTTTAACGCTCTTAGAAGTAGGAACCAATACCGCATGGAGGATAAATAATGCTGCAGCATGTTTTCTATCTATAAAAGTAAGAAAAATTTAGTAATATTCAAGTTCAATTAAAAAGTATGAAGAATATCAGGAGGACTTTAAGACGATTATTATTTTTTTCAAAAAAATTTTCAGTATTGAAAGCAAGTGGGAGAAGTAAACAACATAACCACAATAAAACACTTTAGAAATTTTACTTGTAATTGTAAATTGTTTGCCGTTTTCAATGTACCCACCTTCAGGATCTTGTTAATTAACAGATAATTAGTTTAGCGAAGTTCGAAGGGCTCCTTAAAAGTCAAAAGCAATCTATTAATCTCAGAGCAGATATTTTCTCAGTTTCACATTTGTAGTGACATTATAATTGGCTAAATTATGTTTGTGATAATAATTTTTTTTGATGCTTGAAACATTTTTTAATGTCTAATTATTATAACTGTGAAAATGAATACATAATTCTGCTGCTTTTTTATGCATAAAATTGATAGAGTCATTTTGGTTAAAAGCAGAAGATTTATTTTTAATGCAAGTAAAAATTTCGATTTCTTATTTTTTATTATTAGAATCTGAATAAAAACGTCTGTGACTACTATAAGAAGATTGATATGGGATTAGCAACGTACTTGTTTTATTAAAATATCCAGACGGGAGGGAAAAAGAATGCTTTTACACAGGTTCACAATTTATGACACTTTCGCTAATAGAAGAAACTTTTTCCAAATGTTTTCTTTTAACATGTTTTCTAAAGCTATTGATATTTTAGAATTGCTGAAAAGAGTTTTCATCACGGCATGAACAAGAGCTGTAAATGCTTAAACCGTGAAGAAATCTTTAATGTTTAATTAAAAACGCAAGGTCTTCAAACTATTTTTAGCAATATTATGACAATACTTCCTCGATTTCTTAAAATATTTTTACCTATCGTGATGAATAATTTATTTCACGTTTCTATCAAAATGGATTTAAGGATTGAATTATTTTGATTTACATATTTTATTACATTTTTTTTATCTTTGGTTTAATTTAATTGTATTGTTTAGTCTGTAGCGTCTTAGAGAAATCTTCAAAAATTCCTTTATTTCACAATCAAATACTAATTTAACACAAAAAACTCACTGGCATCCTTAATACGTACTTTTCTCTATAAGAATAAAAAAGATCAAACATTATTATGAATTAACACAATTTAAAAAAATCTAACTCAAATTTACTTTCAAATTTATCTTTCAATAAAAGAAAAATTGCGTATATTTTTATTTTCACCATAGAACAGTTCACTGAAACTATACAAAATACTACACCAAATTATTTAAAAGATTACACTCCACTATAACGTATTCGTTACAGGTCGATTTTCTCACGAATGATGAAATAGTTTGATTCCGCTACATATTAGTAGCATTAAAACGATCTGGTAGAATTAATATTAAAATAATAATATTAATAATATCAAATTTCTTGGAGTCATATCAATTTATAATATTTCGTAGATTGCTTGTGACAATGAAATCAGATTAAAAAGTTTCGAAATGTTTTTCGAATTTGTCGATCAACAAGATTTCCTTCTGATATTTATGGTAACTCTTGTTGATGTTACTGTAAAATAAGATCTTGTACGGAAAATAATTTGTTAACACGCAGTTTTTAATTAGCTTGTTATATAGTTTACAAGATCCTATTAAATTGTCGCCTCATATTTGATAAGATTGAAATAATAATAATAATAAATTGTTGTTGTTTAGTAAAAATATGTGATATTGTTATATTTGTAAAATTATCTTTATGTTTACAATATTTTTGATTAGCAATTTTATCCGATCAATCTTGTAACATATACCCGACGATTTTTCTCAGTGTTCACTATGTGTTTTTTCAAACACTACATAATAGAAAGAATATTCTTCTCCCATATCGAAAAGTGCTCTATATGGGCGGGTCGTAAAAAGTTTTGCGAGCTTGAAGAATTTTAAAAATTTTACAACATGAAAAATTTAATCTTATGTTATACTTTTCGTTAATTGTGCAGTATATACAATTATTGCTTTGACTTTGGAATATTAGATAAGTCAGCATATGAACGATCACGTTCTCCTCTGAAATGCACGTAATTGGTAGCAAACTGACTGATGCAGAGAGTAGGTAACTGTACTTCACTGTTGAGCTTTGCAGGTTTTTAAAAAAGAAAATTATGATACTTTTGTTGAGTCTACGAAACTGCGTATAATACTAACTAAATCTCTGTCTATAGAATACATATGTGCGAAATATTCGAAATGTTTACATTTTATATTACCAAAAGAATCTCATATTTCGTAACAATTACGTACGTGCGTTTTATAGATATTTGCATTGTTTGTTAAAATGCATTAAAAATTCTACAAAAATTCTATAGATTTGAAATAGTTTTCTCCAAAACTACGAAAATCATTCAGATCGGAATTTTACAACAGCTCTGGTAAATACTTTACGATTTTCTTTTTGATGAGGGCAGGAATTAATATAGATTTCCACATCTTATTTCTTATTATTAAGTAAGTGTGACTTAGTTTGTGTCCAATACAATTTTATGTGAAACACATAATTAAGTTCCACATTGCTTAAAATTATCTAAAGCTGTACAAAATTTTGCTTTGTCTCAAATCTAATCAGCCTTATATTTCACGACCCTATGTATAATATAAAATTATTAACAATGTGCTCATGATCCTATAAATATAATCTGTCGCTAAGTAGAAAAATAAAAGTAATCGATTTCTTTCTTATTTTCAATACTAGTATTACAATTTTGGTCTTAGATGCAATGAATTCGACACGATACGCTTTACCTCAAGCGAGGATATTGTCAAGACCGTTGTTCAAGGACTTAATCATCCTACCTCATTTAACACATGCGACATTTCCTACGGAGTCCACAATAGTATTAAGGGAGTAAGCGAAATCAATGGTTCTGTCATCAGCGAAATTATAAATGGGATTGAAAGTAAGGGTAATGGGTTGACCCTAGTGAAGGGTAGAGACTCAGTAACTAAGTCTTAGGCCTTACATTGAACCGAAAAATGTCAACACATTTGTGGACGCGATGTCTAATCGTATTGCGGGCGTATAATAACCAGTAGTGAGTGATTTCTTATAGAACTAAATATTATTTGGGTACCTCCATGTAATGTATTGTAAAGCCATGAAAGAATGATATCTTTCAACTTAACTTGTGGTCACTCCAAACAGATAATATTACATACCTTAACCATGCATTGTAGAGCCATGTCCACAGACAAAAAAATAAACAGAAATCAGAACTATAAACGGAAAAGAAAAGAAAAGAAAAGAAAAGAAAAGAAAAGAAAAGAAAAGAAAAGAAAAGAAAAGAAAAGAAAAGAAAAGAAAAGAAAAGAAAAACAATTAAAATTTGCTCGACCTTAAGAGGAATTTGCAACATACGCAATATTTGCTTTGCAAGCAAAAACATTCAACTATGAAAACATAAATGTATCTGAGGTTATCGCTCTAACAAATTAATAAGAAGTGATTCATTATGAAGATCAGTGATCAGAATTTTTGACACTGCAACTATGATCGGTAAATTCAATTCTTGCTTCAATTATTGCAATTCTGCAATAACTCCTCCTTTAGAATTATTAGACACATTGTTTTGTATGTAAGAAAATTGTATAAATAACCAGTGCCTGGTCAATAAAAATCAGAATCTAGTGGACAGTCGAAAGGCATTTTTTATTTTCTGTGAACAGCGGCACACTCTGCCATCGAAGAAACAATCAGAGCGGCTCTTTAGCCATGACTTGTAAGATCGGCAGCCCTCTGCCTATTATTAATTTGATTCAAGTTCGTTTTACTATTTTTTAAATTTATCTTGGACAGCTTATCACTACACCCTGGAACAAACATTACAGTATAGTGATCGATGTAATCTACAAGAATATAGGGTAGTAACTTATGCCTAATCCAAAATGCATGTTAAAACGACGTCGTCAAAACGATATCCTTTGCTCAAGAAATATCTAAGTAGTGGTAAGCTGACAAAGTAAACAGCTCCCGACCTGTCAATATCACAAATGTAATTGCTTTCTCGATTTCATTACAGAATTACAGCAAAGACGTATTTGGTCTCAATAATTTATACTATAATATAGTAAACATAGTAAACTAAGAAATTGTTTGGGACAACTCGATTATTATATAATATTGCTTTTAAGACTGAAAGTACACGTTCCAGCTTACAGCTGTTTTATTTTAAATTCCCCCCCCCCCCCCCTTCTAAATTATGCTGAATACACCTGAGGTATTAGTACTACATCGTTTTTGCTGATTAACTACTACAAATAAGCTCATGCACATGCCGTCAAATGAATGACATTTTTACAAGCCTGAATTTTCAAATCCAAGAGTTGGAAGCAAACACAAAAATCCATGTCGCTTTAACGACGTGGTTTTACCATGAATTGTAGATTAGGAATTAGTTGAGATTTTTGTGAGACGACCTCCAACTCGGAGAATGTTTGGCAGAGTCGAACCGGGATTTAGGGATAGTATTCGACTCTTTTTAAGGAAGGGGCATATTTTTTGTAAGTATTTAGATAAGGAATGCAATGCTTAGCAGTATTTTAATTAGACATTGTTCTGCCACCTTTAATTCGAGTACTGAAATAAATTGGGTAGACAGATGTAGTTGGTCTACATTGTTTATGAATCGGAGGCAGTAGGCAGTTATTCTTATCGTTCTTTGAAACGGTGAATATTTGTGGAGCAAAGAAATTTGTTCGTCGATAGTAGTAGTCAGAACTTTTGATTTCCTTTTATATTCTAATTGAGTGTGCACATCTGGGGCCGGATTCTGTAGCACGGAGAATTTGGGAATTTGGGAGATGAGAATTTCGTTTTCTTAGAATTCTTAATTCCCTAATTCTCCATTCCTAATACTAACATGGTTGGAGAATTAGGGAAAACGTAAGAAATGTGAAAAAGTGCGAATCGCCTGGGACGATTAAGGGTATCACTTTTTGTTGTAGAGGGTTAGACTTTTTTCATATGTGAGGTACATCTGCCTTCCACTGTCGAAATAAATTTAAATTTCTTTTTTGTTGGGGTAGTTTTTGAGGGATGTAGGAGGGTAGGCTTTCTCGAGTTTTTCCAGGATAACGAGAGAATGGAGAGAAGAAAGAGAATGTATGTGGTATCAAAAAAAATGGGAGATCAGGGAAAACAAAATAAGTTTAGGAAATGTGGCAGGGAGACTGCGGGGTAGAAATGGGGGCTGATTAACGGAAATTTAAAAAAAAAATAAAGACAATATCAGGAGCTCTAATAATTCACTGGGTAAGCTCAGGATCTGTAAGCCCAATAAAAAAAAATAAGAATTCACTTTGGTAATTAGGTATGCATTATAGGCTATATTTTATTTCGATTAACGGTAATTTGCAGATTTGAGCGGCCTCGGCGGTAAATTTTGCTATCGCAATATTCACGGGCGCCTAACTCTATGTGGGAGTGCTGTAGAGTATTGGAATTTTTTTTTTGATAGATTAATGGTTTCAAAGTACAAAAATATAGGTGAACAATTTTTGGGGCAGGGTGTTTTGGGGGTTGGGGGGTCGTACCACCCCTCATAGGGGGTTGTCCAAACTACGTCATGTTTGGTACCAAATCAAAGAGGGAGTAGAGGTTAATCGGGTGGTGTAGTTTGTATTTGATCATTTTAACGTGATAGCTGAATTTTGACCGCCGAAAAACTATTTTTTACCCTAGGGTCATATACACCCAGTTCCTATATTTTGCATATATTTCTGCCGTTCTTTGTTTTACATCCATTAGTACTCCGTTGTGAACATTTTTGTCATGGGAAGTAAATTTCCACAACTTACTAGTTCTTCGCAATGATGAGGTTGAAAATATGGCAATTTTTGTACCAAAAAACGGCCATTTTTTCACCTTAAAATCGACTGATACACTTCTTTTACAGTTATCTCCAAAACCGTATATCGGATTCAAAAATTAATTACATATTTAATTAGGGGACAAAATATAGATGCGATTTCATGGTACATACAAGCTTTACCGTGTATAATTAAAAATTGTACAGCATCTCTTCTGTACTGGACGACGACCAAATTGATCATTTACGCGTGATTTATAATTTTTAGCGGGTACCTTGAGACACAAAATCCATGTTCCTCTGTAAGTATTGCATGGATTTCCATAATTATTTTTTTTAAATATAGCCAGGATATGCAGTGAATACATTACTCAATTTGAAATTCGTAGATACCTAGATACCTTCATAAAACGCAACAAAAGCAGAAATACAAATTTTCCACTTACTTTTCCACCTGCAAGATATCGGAGAATTAACAAGTGGAATGGAGAATTTGAGAATTCCGTACAGTTAAGAATTTTTCTCCATTATTACATTGTCTTAATTTTTTTTTAAATTTCCGTTAATCAGCCCCCATTTCTACCCCGCACTCTTCCCGCCCCATTTCCTAAATCTATCTTGTTTGCCCTGAGCTCCCATTTTTTTTTGATACCACATACATTCTCCTTCTACTCTGCATTCTCTCGTTATCCCGGTAAAACTCGAGAAAACCTACCCTCCTACATCCCTCAAAAACTACCCCTACGAAACAGAAATTTCTATTTATTTCGACAGTAGAAGGTAATAGACGGATGTACCTCAAAGATGAAAAAAAATCTAACCCTCTACAACAAAAATTGATACCCTTAATCGTCCCAGGCGATTCGCACTTTTTCACATTTCTTACGTTTTCCCCTAATTCTCCAACCATGTTAATGAATTGGGAATGGAGAATTAGGCAATTAAGAATTCTAAGAAAGCGAAATTCTCATCTCCCAAATTCCCAAATTCTCCGTGTTACAGAATCCGGCCCCTGGCGTTTGTTGAGGCCAGAATTATTTTTCTTGGTGTAACCAGTCTGGACCATTCTACCATATTGATGCTGTGGCTAATGTGGTTTGTGGAATTCCCCTAGATGCCATATCTGCTGGATTGCATTTCGAAGGAACGTGTTTCCATATGTCTTGTGGAATATTCTCATGTATTTCAGTGACACAGTTAGCCACGAACGTTTTCCAGATGGATTGGTGTTTTTGTAGCCAAGCTAGAGGTATGATGCGGTCTGTTCACAGTGTAGCCTTAACTTTTTCTATTTCTAAATCGGTGCGCTTGTTTAATGATGCGAGATAGCAGGATAACCCCACATAGTTTTACTTAATCGGGTTTGATAGAATCGACTTTGGATTTTGCAGTTATAAATTGCATTCTGGAGGTGTCATCTGGGCATATATTTAAATACAGAACCGCTGAGTACGCATATTTAACGCATCGCAGAAACCTTTTCGCTTATAATGGGCTGGTAGCCTAGCCAACGTGGAATCTGAATGTCTTGAATAGTACCTATGTAGCCGGTCTTTGAAATGATTTCACTCTTTTAAAATTTCTATCGGTACAGGGTCATCTCAGTTCCATTTAGAGAGCCAGAGTTTCTGAATTATAGTTTTGGCTCGAACAGAGATGAAACTTCAGATAATATTATTCGTTTGGTGTATGTGACTCTTGGTTCGAGAGTATTGACTTTGAAGGAGAAGAAATCTGTTGTTGGATACCAAAAAATGCCGTGAGTTTTTATCGATTCGTGTTCAGAGAATTCCAGATTCATTTTTAACTCTCGATGCTCTAATGGAATATTTTGAGTAAATCATGATGGTTGGCTATCCATTTTCTTAGGCTGAATGTTCCTGAGGCTAGAGCTTTAATAAGTTCGTGTTGTAGTTGTTGTGCTTCGCTTAAGCTGTGTGCTCCCGAAACCAAGTCATCCACATATAACTCACTCATGATGCTCTTTGCTACGAGTGGATACTTGGTGAGATGTGGTGCTGGTGCCGCGCGAAACGTGACTGTAGTTGGGCGTATTCCTTTTATTTGTTGCCTTCTACCTTCTGGTAATGTTGGTGTTTAGCTGTCATTTCGATCATTCTGTACATTTTCTCAATATCTGCAATAAATGCAAATTTGTACAGACGTCATCTCAATAAGGTGGTTCAAAATGGGTTGGATTATCAATGATATAACATTTGAGGTACGTGTTGATGCATTGAATACCATTCGAAGCGTTGTGGCGGTTCTCTCTTTGAGCACTACGTGATGTGGTTAGTAGTAGAATGGAGTGTTATGACACGATTTATTTTCTAGTAATAGTTGTGTCGTCGGGATAAGCTTCATGTGTTTCAGATGAGCGTATTCATCGATACAAGTTTCGTATCGTTTTTA
>OZ005740.1:62991531-63113089 GCA_963930735.1 Dioctria linearis
TCCATTACAGCATATTTTGAGGCATGTAGGCAGAATTATGCTTCCGCTCCAACGTCTAACCAGAGCTATGCTTCTATTACAGCGAATGTTACATGTAGGCA
Source organism: Dioctria linearis (assembly GCA_963930735.1). NCBI lineage: Eukaryota > Metazoa > Arthropoda > Insecta > Diptera > Asilidae > Dioctria > Dioctria linearis. The sequence goes on from OZ005740.1 coordinate 62,991,633, forward strand.
GAGTTATACTTCTGCTGCAACGTACTGAAGCATCTAACCAGAATTATATTTCTGTTACAGCGAATGGTGAGCAAAATTAAATCTTCTGGGAGTTTGGATTTTTATAAAACTAGACTTCTACCTTAAAAGAATTAAACTTTTATATGAAGGAACATACAAAACTAGACTTCTGTACAAAGGATAGGAAACTCAGATTAGACTCTGGTGGAGGATACTTTTGGATTAATGAGTGATTTCGCTACGGCTTGTCGCCTTTTCATAGATCGCATTACAGAATTGTAAACATGCTGTAAACATGATTGGGTGAGTTCAGGATATTTTTAGTGAATTTATACATTATTATTGTGTTTTTGATTTAATTTCAGTTTAACTAATACGCAGGAAGGCAGTAGGCAGGACTGGGACTTGTTCTTATATTCGTTCAGGATGTTGTTTTGAGCTGAGAATTTCAGTGATATCAGATACGTTTTTTCATACGGAAAAGTGGTGCATTGATTCTTTGTGTGGTTGTATTTTTAAGAAAAGCGTTTTCATCAAGGGATGTAATTTAGTGATTTGAATGATATGTGGAAATTCAACGCGGGATTTATAAACGTGTATGTGGATTGAACAAAGGGAAAGCAGATGAGTAATGAAAATTAAGAAGAGAAACGGAGAGATAACAAAGTCCTACGTCACAGCAGCATTTACAGGGTGAGGTTAAGTTGTAACGCGACCAGATAAAACACTTTCAATTCATAATCGAAAAGGATGGGGGCGAACCACTTTTTCAAGTTTGGTTAACAGGGCAGGATGCCAAACTTTATCAAATGCCTTTTAAATATCTAGGGCAATGATTTTAGAATCACCCAAATTGTGAAGAGTACGGTAGAATAGTTTGCTCAGAGGTTTACACAAGGGTAAGGCACAGCTGTCGAGAAACCATTAGGACCTGTATCTTTGGAGACATTGAACCCTTTAAGTACCTTGAACATTTCTGACGTATGGGCTTACATATTGGTTCTTATACCCTTATACACATCCAGGCGGGAAATGCAAAACAGATTTCTGTAAAGTGGATGAGACGGTAAGAAGTTGCAACGAGCCTGGTAGCTATAATATTAGCATTAAATAGGGAGTCAATAAACACTTCACTTCATGATTTGAAAGAAAGGCAATTATCAACCCTAACGACTGACGGAGAAAAGCCATACTTAGTGCTAAGTTTAATGACGAATTTTGAAATACCTACCGAATCCAAATTGTTACTAACATCTAGAAGAATGAGTACACATTTAAACAACTTAAATTCAGACCATGATTTGTCTAAACTACTTCACAAAATAATTTTTAAAACTAAATCACATTCACAAACACTGTACACATTAACAAATTCTAAAAAGTTTTAAAATAAGTTAAGTGTCTATATACTCAGAATTAGAAGAATTTTTACTGTTATTTGAGATATTTTCTATGCTATTCGCGCAAAGTTTTTTTTCATATTATAACTACGCCTAGCCTAAGCTGCATCTTTTAACGTAGGGTGAGTGAATGCAGTGGGTAGTCAGGAGAAGTTGCACAACGTTGGGCGAAAATATTTACAATACTTGATATTTTCACTTTAATAATAATTTTATTCACTACTGATGTATATCTATGGTACCATATTTCGAGTGTTCCTCTCTACTAGTTCAATGCTTGAAATTCTTTACTTTTACTTTATTGTATCACTACTATTAGTAGTACTAATTTCATTCTTGTAATTCACTACTTGTGCTTGAATTTTTCAATAATATTACTAGCACTAGTATGTTTAACTATGGAGAAATGCGTCTTGCGGAATGCTTGTAGCCAAAACCCTCGAGAATTCTTCACAAGCCATGAAAAAGAATCCCTCCCAACCACATGCGAGGCCCAACGTAGTCCTTACATTCTAAAATATTTGCAGTGTTCTTAAGTAAAAGTGACAAAATTTTGATTTGAATAGCTCCTCCGCCCTAAACTACTATTCATACAGAAAAATGGCTCTCTGTTAATCTTAAGCTTACTTTCTTATCTTCCGAACCGTAATAAAATGTTCATACCTTTCCTAACAAAATTATTTAAAAAAATTTATCTTAACCAAATGACTAAGATTCCTCAAACAAAAATTCTCAGCTGAGTAATCATTGTAATGTCGCTGTGCCGTCATGGCATGCCGTGGGCTGATAATATCGAATCTAGCTGCCTACAGATTCGGACTACGGCTACACATACACACATGGAATTATCACTCAGCAGAGAGGATTGAGCGAAAAATGGTAAGGTTACTTTGCAGTCAAAACTATTTTATTTTATTACTTTGTTAAGTAAAGTATATAGGAAGTGTAGTTATTGGGAAGGTAAGCAACCAAGCTGTAAATTACTAGAAGACTATTTTCCTGTATGGATAGTAGTTTAGGCTCTATGGCATATATAAAGCCAATGTTTACCCCTGTTCCACAAGAATCAATATAGAACATTTTAGAAAACGGACTAAGCACGCACACATATAGATTTCTGTTTCATGGCTTGGGACAAAACCCTCGAGAACACTTCACAAACCATGAAACAGACTCCCTCACTACCACATGCGTGGCCCAACGTAATCCTAACATTTTGAAATATTTACAGTGTTCTTATGTAAAAGTGATAAAAGTTTGATTTGAATAGCTCCTCCGCCTTAAACTACTATTCATACAGAAAAATGGCGTTATGTTAATCTGAAGCTTGCCTTCTCATCTTCCGAACCATAATAAAATGCTCATACCTTTCCTAACAAAATTATTTAAAAAAAATTATCTTAACCAAATGAGTGCGATTCCTCAAACAAAAATTCTCAGGTGCAATTATCACTCAGCTGAGAGGTAAGGAGGTAAGGTCACTTTGTGATCAAAACTTTTTTATTATTTTGTTAATTAAGGTACATAGGACGTGTATCCTTTGGGAAGGTATGAAACCAAGCTTTAAATTACTAGAAGACTATTTTCTTCTATGGATAATAGTTTATGGCATATATAAAGCCAATGTTTAGCACTTTTCCATAAGTATCAATATAGAACATTTTAGAAAGCCAGAAAAGTAATACGTGCGAATGCTAAATCCTAAGTTTTACGAAATACGTACGGATGCCGTAGGCAAAGAATAAATAACTAAAATACTGAAGAGTATTCCGATTCTTTTCCATTTAAATAAACACGGCCGGCGAGAAAAGGAAGGAAAGAAGAGTAAAAAAAAAAAAGCAAAAACCAAAACCCTCTTTGAACAGTTTTACTACGAATGAGACAAAAAATGTGAAAGCGAAGATTGCATGCAAAGAAACGGAATGGCAAATGATTTATTTTCGTAAATAAGAGAGAATGGTCGGAGTTTTCCGATTTTACGCTCATAAAATGTTCCTGCGCTTTTGTCCAAACCGGTTTTTCTGAAATATTAAGAGAATCGTCCCAATGTTTTTCGCAGGAATTCTAATGTTTGTTGGTGTAATCCCATTATATTTTAACAGCAGGCTTTTCTGCTTACATTTGCTTTGCTCGAAAGAGATTAAGTGGGGGAATCTCATGCTGGATTCTCTGATATTTTAGGGAAAAATGAGAATTTTATTTGACAGAAATTTTACATCTCCTTTTAGTGTGTTGATCAATGCTAAATTTATCTTTTTCTTACCAAATGGAGGTAGGGTTACCCAATGTACATTATTATGAATATGTTGAAAAGATTTTGAAGGTGTTCAAGAAGTGAAGTTCTTTAAGAAGATTATTCTGAATTTTACTTTTAAAAAATTCATTGTGATAGGTGTTTCATTTTTTTTTATAAAAACAATATGAATAAAGGAAGTCGTAATTGGAATTGTGTAGTTGGTGGTTGCGATGCAGTTAACTTAAGACTAAAAATGTTTAAGGTACCAAAGGACAAACAAAGGTATGTAAATGGAGAGAATATTTTCGTATAAATATACGTACATTATGGACTGTACAATATTGTTTAAAAAACACCTGTTTAGTAAGTGTACAAATTTATTAAGAATGGTCTTACACGTGCATACCCGCCATATGACTTACAATGATGTCTTTTGGTTTATTATTATTTTACACTCTTTAGGCAATTGATTTGGCTTCGCGCTCTACTGAGGTTGGATTTAATAGGTAATATCAAAGAATAAAACAAGGCGTGTCGACAACATTTCAATGACGATATATTTGGTCCGTCAAAGAAAAAATTGTTAAAAAATGCTATGCCGCGCATTATAGATAAGCCAATTCAAACAGGTCATTTAGAAATACTGCTTTACTTTTATAGTTCGTTATTTTTTTATTCCTTTAAGATATAAATTATCGATTAATTTATAAATCTATTACCACATCCTCGAGCTGATTTTTGCACTATGTTTCAATCTAATTTTTATTTCACTCATAATTTTATGCGATTTTAATTGTGTTCATTTTGTAAATCTGGTAACCCTACAGTTTTTTTTTTAACTCGGTGTCTCAGTCGCACTACAATAATGCATAGCCAAGTTCTTTTCCCCATTCATGGAAAAGACAAAAGTATATGACATTTACTTGTTTCTTTCTAGAAAACACGAAAAATTTCATATTTTGTTCGCCTCTGTCTCTACTTATCCTAATTTTACTTTGCCGTAGGTATAACCAACACAGATGCAAACAGGTCCGGAATTCGTCCGAAGAGGGCCAATACGAATATCGTACGTATGCCGTAGATCTAGCCAGCACGGACGAGGTAAAATACTGAGACTAGAAGACGAGCCGCTATGGTCAGTCAAGATGCTGGGAGGCAACTGCTGACTGCGGCTCTAGTGCGATCACTGACATATAATAAGAATAGACTGAGCCATCCTATCTAATTCCTATAGTCAAAAATGGCACAAATTTGTGCTAAAATCTATTTGTCTCTTTCAAGCACAAAATGTACACTGAACTGTAACCAATTTTGGAAACAGTACGGCTGTATTAATTGGAATGCATTGGAATTAACATAAAAATTCAGACAAATATTTTGTTTTTATACGTCTATCTCTTACAAGCTCAAAGAAATTTGACAACAAATCTGCAGAGGAGCACATTTTTCAGTAATATTACAAATGAGTTTTTGGGTTAATTAAAACAAGTTTAACTTTCTAAATAATTTTAATTTAATGCAATACTATTTTATAACATCTTTAGTGTTTCCAATCGACAAATAATAATAAATTATGAATCGGTGTGCAATTGTACGAAATAAAGGGTTTTCACAGCCTGTTCAATATTTGTGCCATATTTGAAGCAAGAACGCTCAGTCCATTCTTATTATATGTCAGTGAGTGCGATGCTTAAGGCTGGAACAGAATGTGGTAGTGGCGCTGGCGCATATTCTGCCGCTTACCTTGTAGCTGAGTATGAGCACAATGCTGCAGCCATATGCTTTCTGCTGCAGCATAGTTCTGTGAAAACTAGTTTGATATTTTATATTTTATTCCATATTTCCGCTTTTCTTTTTAAATTTTTATAAAGGGGATCCAACAATATATCTTTCCTTTTCATTATTTCGATGATTATTTCTGTATCAAAATTTTCCATTTTGTTTCACTCGAACAAACCGCTTCGAAATCACAAATGGCAATCTTGGCCAGGGGCGGATCGAGCTAGGTGGCGCGGAGGGGCGCGTGCCCCCCTGAAGACCACTAAAAAAAATTGCCGTAGATCTTCTGAATTTTTTTTAACAAAGTGATTCACATCTATTCTACTGCACCGTTGTAAAAAACGTAACAATTTCTGAAAGCGTTCAATATGATACATTTAGGAACGCAGGCCCTAGCTAGCACCTTGGTCTTCGGTCATGGTTGTTGAAGTCTATAGAGAAAACAGGAACCGCGGATACCTGTACATGAGAGTCGCTTTGCTCGGGGTGTTTGAAGCAAGATAGAGCCTATTCATGTTTTCGCGATGGAAGCTTTGATTTAATTGAAAACAGCTGCCAGAGGGTCTTTGGTAAGCCTTCCATGTAAAGACGGCTTCTTAGAACATTATCGGCGCGGCGTGGCAAAACAAACATCTAAAGAAATAATTATAACTCGTAATTGAAGAAATTTAGCGAAATTACACAACGGCGAACAAAGTCATTATGTAACATTTAAAGCAAGAGATTAATTTTTATTTATTTCATTTTTTATTATTTCGTAAAATGCAATGTTTTTTTTAGCCCAAACGTAAATAAAAACAAAATAAATTAACAGATTTGGTCGGTCCGTTTTACTTCAAGGGATGTTGATGAATGCACAGTTGATTTTAGTACAATTTTAAGTCTTGGCATGAGTGAATATATTCGGTAGTTACACAGCAGATGTTAACTATAGCAAAATCGCTTTCGGTTCAACGATAAGTACAACCAAGCAATAAAACCGAAATAGTCTGCTTGTCGCACCTATCAATTGCATCCATGTCCAGAAATAAAAGACTATGCAAAGAGAAAAAATGTGTTTTTGACCAGAACTTTAGAATATTGGCAAGGCGCAAAGGTACCAAAGGTTTCTCGTCCCAGGTCAAAACTATCAGGAGCAACTTCAGTAGTTCCTCAATTCCTTCACTACTTTACAAGGAAGTGATTGTTGTCTCCCAGAATAAAACTTACATTTAGGCTGTTAGATTCACTTCAAATTGTCCTTTTTCACCCACTTTACATCTCCCTTGTAGATGTGTACAAGAGCCCATACACATCCATACGAGAGATATGATCAAGGCCCTTAAGGAGATCAACGTCTCCATAGCTGCAGGTCCTGATAGTTTCAAGCGCCCGTTAAATAAAACCTGTGCCTCACTCTTGGCTAAAGCTCTGCGAAAACTATTCTAATTATCTTAGTCGATTGGAACATTTCCAACTGCTTGGAAACTAGCTCACGTTCAGGCTATTCCCAAGAAAGAAAAGGGTAGCGTTCCCTCAAATTATCGACCAATTACAATCACTTCGATTCTTAAAAAGGTTTTTGAATCTATCATTAACTCCAAATTAATGAAGTATCTAGAAAGTAATAAAACCCACAACGATCGCCAATATGGCTTTTCTTTTTCTAACTTTTCTTATGGAACGTTGAAGACTTAGTCCTCTCAATTTTGGTGAGTTTGAAATCGTTGCCCTATATATTTCAAAGGCCTATCATAGCCCTTTTAGCCAAACTCAAAGCACTTGGCCTCTCTCGTCCTCTTCTATTATGAATGTAAAGTGTTTTATCTGGTCGCTTAATACGGCTTATATTAGATGGCGTTACATCTCAATCTCAACCAATAAATGCCGGGCTGCCTCAGGGCTCTGCTATCTCTCCATCTCTATTCTCAATTTTACTCCCTTGACACCCTTAGGGACTACAGTCACATCTGTCAAACTAGGTTTGCTCGATTAGATCCATAAATAACCACCATGATAGTAGCCTCGCTTGAAGCAAACCGAATCGCATCAAATTCAATACATCTAAGTTCCAAAGCTATTATATCTCTTTAACACAAGATCATAATTTTTCCATTCCCGTTTCTTTTGGTGGAGCACTGCTAAATGATATACCGTCTTTATGCATTCTTGACATTAATATTTGCAGTATTTCAAGCTTCTTCTCCAAATAAGCAACGAAATATCTTGGATTTCAGAAAAAGTGTAAGAAATATTTCAGCCCATCGATTCTAGCGCTCCTCTGCAAGTCCTAGATCAGACCTAGAATGGAATACAATTTCCATATGTAGGCCGGGGCTGGTCGCAGAGCCTTAGCTTCGTCGGATATTGTCAAACAAAAAGCCTTTAGATCATTGGCGATGTGGCAAAAACTTGTCATTTGGACTTATACGAGCACCGCCGAAATGCTGGTTGCCTTTCGCTCCTATATTGCTACATGCATGATCAATGTTCTCATGAAATACTCACGCTGCAAGCCGTGCACATCCTTTTATCCTTCAAAATACTTTAAGTCGTGTGCGTACGTGGAACAGTCTCCAATCTTCTGTCTTTTCTCCGGCATGCAATCTGCGAAAGTTTAAGGGTGACATACATAAGCACTTTCGCTACCCTTCTCACGTTCCCTAATTCCTTTTTTTATCACCTTCTGGCCATGCTGTGCTTTGCATCATAGTTCCTGCATTATCTCCTGAGCTTAGCTTAATAATATAAAAAACAAAAGAAATCACACTTTCTTAACTTGTCGACGAAGTTATATACGTACAAGGTATGTATTGCATCTTTCTGTGACTGCTATTTTAAATAAATGTAAACTTTTAATTCCTGTATTTTACAAAGATACAATTTATGATGATTCGTGAATTTGAATAAAGTACGTTTCCCTAGTTTTATTAACTACAATGCATGATTGAGAAGTTTTACACTTTCACCCAAACCAAAACAAAATGAATAATCTAACATCCCCTTTGACTTTTTGGAGTGGCAAAGAACCTTGAGCAACTTTTTTCGTTGCGAGTGGTAGTAACTTGCTAATCTGTTCAACTCATATCTCTTAAATGATAAATTTTGTGCATTTGCCATTTGCTAGTGGTGGCGAGTGTATTCAAACTTGTGTTCAGTTTTCAGCATATACCATTTTTAAACCGTAGTTGCGCCCCCCCCCCTCACCGGAATCCAGGATCCGCCGCTGATCGTGGCGCGCACTAAAAGTTAAAATTTGGCAAAAGTGCGCTACAGCGCCATCATACAAAAATCGTGCTGTTATATTTTGACAGTTTGCGCCAGCTACGAGCGCCAGCGCCACATTCTGTTTCCCACTTAAATTTTATATTTTCCCTCTGGTGGACAGGGCTGGTCGTTTGACTGCTTGAGTCGTCTCTACTTAGTGACTGGTATCGGGCTCGTGGCTTGGACTTGTCTGACGGTTAACAGCGGTAGCTTGACTGGCCTCTTGCTGATATTGACTGGCTGAGTGTAGATCGACAATTGATCTTGCTGTCAAGTCAAGTCAAGTGTTCTTCACACGCGATTAACGAAATAAAACGAATTATGGCGAATTTATTACCGAACCGATATCCCGGGATATTTGAAAATGTTTACCTACAGGCTTTAATTTTGGCCTAGAATTCACTTTTGTCTTTGATTCACTTTACACTTTATTTGTTCGAATTTATATTAACTTAAGGTTACACGATGTCGAAATAATTACAGCCTGTTGCGCGACGTCAAGCTGTGTTCTTGTCTGTTATAATTGATCTTGCTGCAATAACGGCTCCCTTTTTATGTGCGTGGCTCACTATGGTGTCGGGTGCTGTGCCAACCGAGAAGTGCAATCATCTGAGTGTTATATACGTTCTCTACTCGTAGTCTGTGGAGAAGCGATTAGCAGTGCATGTTCGTGTGAATATTTTATATGGCAGGAACCGGATGGCATTAGGATAGTGGGCGGTCATGTGACGTCGTTACAATCAAAAACACCTCCGTACTTAGTATAATGGTTCATTATGACTTTCATTCGAAATAATTGTAAGTGGTTGGCTACCTGATTCCAATTTTCGAAAATTATCAAAATTTCAATTAATATTTTACTAACTTTGGCTGTGAGCTAAGTCAGCCACAATTTCGCCTTAAAGCTTGTTCAACACCTCAAGTTTGCGAAAATCACAATTTAATTTGGTTAATTTTTTGACCCGGAAATTTGCTGTAGGCCATCTGTATAAAACAATCTTCAATTATCAATACTTATACAAATTCTTTGAAATAAGTTTCAAATAAATTATTTTCATGCAACAGTTCAGACAACATTGTCTACTTATATACACCAAAAATACCAGCTTTTTCCACTTTCCTTCATTTTAAAGGGCCCTTGAGAGCCCATAACCACAAACGTCTGAAACTTGTACATGGAGCGGAATTATTGGATCAAGAGCCACACCACAATATTGTGCTCAATCAAAGGTCACTACCGAAGTGCCAAGGAAGAGTTTTATTGTTAGTTGTGCGCAAAAAGTAACAAAGTTTGAAATTCTTGTGTTCAGTTTTCTACCAATAAACATCTTTTGTAGCTTCTATTAACTTTTTCATTAGCAAAAGCAAAGCTTATGGCGGTAATTAAATATGTTTTGTTGAGCTTGGGTACGAAAAAGGAACAATTTGTAGATTACTTACATTAAGCAAAAGTTTTTTTTTTCAATCGTAAACCGCTTGGTATGAAGTTTCTAGAGTTTTTTGCAACATACCTACTTCAGTGATAGATATAACTAGCTGATTTTTTGTAATATGATATTTGGTTAATTTGATTTCGGCATTTTAACATCCCTTAAAATACCAAACAAATTTAGTAATATCATGGGTCGAATTAAAAGTAAACGGACGATGAATTCTACGATTTCGGCTATGGACAGGTGTATTTGAATTTAGCCTATTTGGCAAATTACATTGCACGTGATTTGTTTTGTATCGCTAATTGTTTACTCACTACGAAAACACATCTGTTTGTATAACACTGAAACTCTTGATGATTCCGTTATGGTCAATTAGTTGTCGGTCTTTGCTACACGTAGAATTTTATTTAAAGGAAAAAGTAAGTATCAGATTACTTAAAGTGGCGCTTGATAAATAAGTGAATAAAGTAAATCAACAATTTATTTTTATTATTTCGGGATCAACAACCACCCTACCATAAGTAATAGGGTCTCCTAAAATTTAATACTTCACCCTTTTCGCTGACGCAATGCAGTTTTTTTTTCGCCACAAAAGACGACTTAGTACCACTCGCCCTCTTAATTATATGGGGACGACAATATTCTAACCAGAATTGAAGTTCATGATATTAGGTATGGTCGCGTTAAGTACTGTCGGTCAGTCTTTGTAGTCGGGCACTTTTTTTAAGAATAGATTATAAGTAGAGCTGGCAGCACTTATTAGCCAACTTTTTTTACTTTGCTCAATACTTAGTGTTTCCATAAGAGTTGAAGTCAATATATTTATTTTTAAATGTATATGACTTCAAATTCAGGGAAAACCCGCACTTTCATGAGGAGATCATTTTTCATAAATTATAGTACATAAATAAAATAAAAAAGCCGATTTTTTATATATTCGAATTATAGTATTGTATTGAACACTATAATTAATAGATATGAATAAACAGCATATTAAGTATATAGTATATTGCGCATAGAAAACTTTATTTATCATGTGCCAGATTCAACTGTGTTGAAACAAGATTTACTGGTGAGGTGCAAAATTCAACAGGGTGTTGAATGAGCTTTGTGCCGAGATGTAGAGATCTATTTCAAAGATTCAACAGTTTGTTGAATCAATATAGACTTTAAACGGTGTGACCAATTGATTAGCGTGGGAATAAGATTCAAAGTTGTGTGTAATCTCGGATATAGTAAAAACAATCAACTCTATAATTAGACTGCAATTTATTATAACCCTAGTAACGAAGCCCACGGATGTTCATCAGATATTCTTAGGAAATTTCCTGTCCGAAGAATGTGTTCCGTGGAATATTCCCGAGATTATCAAAAGAATTTTATGGGAATGTCACGGGGTAAAAGTTACGCTGTCCAAGGAAAGTATGCGGTCATTATTCCAAGGAATTTCTTCAGAAATAATAGGAACAATATCTTTGGAAACTTAGCGGATATTTTCCGTGGATACTCTATGGAGAGTTTGTTTGGATATTCTGCAGAATTATTCCACAAAAATTCTTCAGAAATCATAAGAACAATGTCTTTGGAAATTTAGTGGATATATTCCACGGATATTCTATGAAGGGTTTGTTCGGATATTCTGCAGAATTATTCCACAGAAATTCTACGGAAATCATAAGGAAAATCTCTTTGGAGATTTAGTGGATATATTCCACGGATACTCCATGGAGGGTTTGTTCGGATATTCTGCAGACTTATTCCACAGAAATTCTTCAGAATTTCTCCCTGCTACAATAAATAAAAAGCATTTTAAAGAAATTAGTGTTAACAAAGTAAAATTTATTTTTTAGTAATTCATTAAAGCAAAACAAAACAAAACAATTCAGTTGTAAAAAGGAAGAAAAAAAATCTTAAATTCATGCAATGCTGGGTGTTTTACCTCCAGTTTCTCTGTGAACGAAAAAGTTATTAATCTTTAAAGTAATAAAATAACAAAATTTATATGTTACTTTATTCTTTTCCTGTTTATTTCTTTCCTTATGGAGTCTTTTAACCTACATAGGGTTTTGCGAAATAAATCTTGCGCATCTATCCCCTGTTGAGCTCCAAATCCGCGCAAAATCCTAAAAGTAAATAGAAATCGGTACTTTACTAGAGTTATTAATTAGTAAAAGTAATATTGTTACCTTCAATGCATAGGGTAAACTTGGTCCTTCTTAAACTAATTTTTTTTCCCCTTATGTCTTATTCCATGTAAGATTGGAAATCATTTCCGTTGAAAATATTTTCAAAATGGACTTCTTAAAAAACTCTCCTGTATCGAGTGCCGTTACTTTTTTATGGAAATTCTATAACATATTAAAGTTATTAACTTGAAAGTTAGAAAATATAAAGAATACTTACTAATGGATTTTCTCCTCTTGCTAAACTACTTTCTATTTCTGAAATTTCTCCATTGTACAAGTAGTTGGTTTTACAACCTCTGGTTCTTCATTTTGTTGAAAGTTTGAAGTTTGTAACATTTTCACGGTCAGATTTTCAACGCAATTTGACAACTTTTTCTCCACATTTTCAAAGGATATTCTTATTTCTTTTTCTAAATTTTGGAACTTTTCATCAACGTATATTTTGAGGTTTTTTTCCATTTCATCTAAACGCCGCTCTGAAATTATCGTTGTATGAAGAAAATAAGATATTTTAACATTAAACAGTAAAATCTGAATAATTTACCTAAGTCTGACACATCGTTATTTTTCCCAATTTGTGTTTGACTTGATAATGTGTTGGGAATCCAGGTTATCACATCAGTATCAGTGTTGATAATGGAATTTCGAAAATTGAGGAATTCCTCACTTTCCTCAATTGCAATTTGTAAAGGAAAATTGGATGTATGCGATTTATATGTATACTTAGTTGTTTGCTTCTGCTTCTTCGCCATACTTCCGTCCTCATCTTCTGTTGATGAATGCCACGTAGCCCTTTCACATTTTCTGTTGGCTTCATCTATTGTATCTTTAAAATATAATAACGAATTGTTATGTCTAATTATAAGTATAAGGTGAAATTTCGTACATCTGAAGATTGTCAGGAAAGAGAAAAAAAAGAGAAAATAAATAAATAATTCAAATCAAATAATTTAATAATAATGTAAGCTTGCCGGCTCACATATGTACTACGAAATTAAATCAACTTTAGATTTATAACTCGTTACAAAATTATTTAAAATTTTTAAAAGCGTACATAAAGGGAAGTATAATTTGATATTACCTGCTTTTGATAGGATCCTACAAGCACACGCTGTCCAGGTATCCTCAGGAGGAGTTTTGTTTTCCTGCAATTTTCTTATATATTTATTTGGAGGCCAAAAACAGTGACAGCGATCTTCACATATCCAATTTTCCGGAATTATTTCACAAGCCTCTTCATCATCGAATGCCACAATGTAATAACTGCTATAACACATGATTAAAATTTATCAATGCTTTTAAAGCTCATGAAATAAATGTCACTTTATACCTTTTTTTTCTTATAAAATGTGTTAAACTGGTCTTTTGTAAAAGTTTTCTTTAAAGTTGGTGTAATGCTAGAAAGTAAATTGAATTACAAACAGAAAATGAGGCAAATTTTCGCAGTTCCTACATAAAGTTCCTTATTAGCAACAAATATATTTACATGCTGTGACTCGATAGGATAATTATACAAATTGTGCAGTGATCCGACTTTGCGACCTGCTATAAGCATTTTGTTGTTTTCTTCTTTTATTTCTGTGATCTTTATTATGGATCTATCGCATAACATGCAAAAATTGTCAGGTACTTTAACAGATAATTTGAAATTATTTTTAAAAATACTTTCGAAAGTTCCATCTAGTTTCTTTTTGCACGTGTTGGTTGTTTTCGAAAGTTTCGATAATGTATCTAGTTGACTAACTTCGGCAAGTCTATTATTAATTTGTTCCAGCACACGGTATCCAGATCGCGATATCTTTTTCAAATATTGTAAATAATTTTCGAACTTGAAGGCACTATAACTTTCCAATGAAAAATTGAAATATTTTACATCATCACTCAGGTGCAAAAGACTATGTACATTGAAACTCATAGTATGTATTCCATATAGTTCACTAAAATCCTTAACGAAATCTTCTAGTAAATTCCCTGCTAATTCGTTGTTAAAAATACAGTCTCCTTCGGAGCAAAGAATTTTTATTGCACAGTGAAATTTTAAAAAGGGATTGTAATATTCCGGTTTTAATATATCTTTTAAAAGAACTGGTAATGTGTATAATAAAAGCTGTCGAAACTCAGTTGCTTTGTATCGTCTGAGTAAAGATAAAGGCCTAGGTGAGCGATTAAATTCAGCCGGCATTTGTGGTGATATAGAAATAATATGTGCTGATAATTTCTCTATGGCAGTCCTCGGTAAACTGTATACCCTCATTCTCCTTTCAACCCATAGATGAAGCATTGGTTTTACTACTCCTAAGCATACAGCATGCATATAGTCAACTGGTACTTGAGAGACACAATCTATTCCAAGATGTTCTATGGTAGTTGTGTCTTCACTCAAATGAAAGCTTGGATCCGTTTTATTTTTAAATTGATCGGAGGTACGTTTTGCATGTACACTAAAGGGAAATGTTACTCGATGAAGCACATATAATCCACGGATATTACACTTTGTACAGCTATGGTATCCAGAAAAAGTAGTTACATTTAAAACAAATGCCCGAGCGGGTGCATCACACACAATAGCCCCAAATCTTAACTTTAATTTTTTTATTTTTCCATATAAATCCTCTTTCAATGGCCGCTTTCATGTCTCCCTACAAATGGTTCTAGATATACGTTGACATCAAATGGCTTGGATGTCCCAAAATATGTACCAATTACTGTAACATTAGAAGAACCTGTAATGCTCATTAAAATTGGCCATAATGTGCTATTTGAACTATGACTTATTCCAACACCATCAATACCAATATCGACTTCAATTGTGTCGTTTAGAAAATGTTTAAATTCCTTAAGCAGATTGTTGAGAGCGGAGTCAACACCAATATGCAAATATTGTCCATCCAACATATTAACAATTCCGTGCTTTCGAGGAGTTTCCATTAATTTTCTGCTATTTACAGGCAATTCGGAATGGTGCTTTTGCAAAATGTTGAGCAAACTGTTAACGTGAATTGCAGGAGTGTGGCTTCTCGCAACTCATGAAGCCAATTCTTTCTGTAAACTAGGTGTAACGCTTGTAGGTAATTCATAGTCAACATTGGCGGTCGATGAGGAATCGGAAAAATCCTCGTTTCCTTCTGGCTCCGTAGAGGACGATGGGCCCACTATAACAAAAAAATCATGGAAATAAAATTCCTGCTTTTATCAATTTATACTCATACTTTCAGCGACATCCACATTTTGTTGACTAGGAGAATTTTGCATAAGTCGTGCCTCTTGAACATCACCTTCCTGTATGTTTAAATGAATGGGAACATTTGCTAAATGGGCATTAAACGCTAATCGTGATTAATAAATTCCCAGTTTTATATTATTAAGTAAATACTTCTAACGGCTTCCGCACCAGGTTCTGTTTGAAAAAGCGGAAATGTGAGGTAATTTCTCTATCTGTTGAATTCCTAATGAAAGCGTTTTATCAGAATGTTGTCTAACAAAGTATGCAGCTTGCCGACGCAATCGTCGGTACCTTTTTTGCCTGGCATACATAAGTTACCCTATATTTAGGGATACATTGCACCATTAAAATTTAGGCTAATTGAATCAAAAGTTCTCTATTACATTTTGCTTCTAGTACATTTTGTGCACAAAATTATAAATACTAGTATTTAACTAATAATAAATGACAAAAGTAGCTTCCAACAAAACTTTGTCCAATATTTTTCCGCTGTTTTTCCAATGAAGGTAAAACTATGGACATTTCTTTCGACAAAGTAAAGATATAATTAAACTACATTTAAATCATATACGAAAAAAGAAAATTACTCTTTGTAAATTCAAGAAAATAATTGTCTAAATATTATTTCAGCATACACACGGAAAATTGCAAATGAATAGGAAAACGAGAACTTTCAATTGTACCTATCAAAGCCACAACATTAAAGATTATCACTATATATATGTATGTATAATATTAAATATAAACCAATTTGCTTACCTTTGTTTTTATCGATTTGTCAAAAAATTGTTCCCAATATTACTCACATCACTCACAAGAACACAACACTAAATGCAAATGATTTCACGTCTCACGACACCATTCAAATCCATAGCAGAACTCTAAATAATTTTTCCTAGAAAAAATAAAACAATGGAATTTCATTGGATAACGCCTGGATATAGTGCAGATTCATTCTGAAGAATATCCGTAGCATGTCCAAATTTTTCACTTCCACTGTTAGTCCATACTTTTTCCAAGAAACAATAAAAACATTGTAATTTTATTGGATAAAGCCCGGATATAGTGCAGATTCATTCCGAAGAATATCCATGCCATGTCCAAATATTTTAGTTCCACTGTTACATTGGAATTTGAATGGATAAAGCCTGAATACAGTGAAGACTCCAGTTCATATCGTATAAAATTTCTACGGAAATTCGCTAGATTTTCCTAGGAAAGGCAAAATAGAGCATGGCAAAAACATCGGATCACGTAAGGACATCGTCCCCTGTTTTTCCAATGAAGGAAAGAGTGTCTAGATTTCTTTGGACAAAGTGAAGATTTCAATTTCTACTTTTTCTGCAGTATGTCCACACTGTCTCCATATATTTTCATATACGGAATTATTCAGAAAAATAATGGACAAATCAAAGAACAGTTTTTAAATATTGTCCGCATTTTTCCACTATTTTTCCAGTTCTTATCTAATATAAAATTTCTACAGAAATTCTCTAGATTTTCCTAGGAATGGCAAAATAGAGCAGGGTAAAACTTTAGAACAAGTAAAGACATCGTTCTGTGTTGGAATTTTTTTGGATAAATATTGGAATTCCGTCCAATATTTGTGTAGTATAGTTTGGAAAATGTGAGGACATCGGAATTGTGGTTACTAGGGACATACTAACTTAATTTATACAAAAATATTTACACAAGCATACAAATACAATTATTTAGCAGATATGTATGTACATAAGTGCATTGACGCATTGCAAAATATTGATTTTGTTTCGTCACCTTTGTTAGCATAAAATCTCTGATCTGACCACTGACTTATAATAATAGATGGACTGAGGAATTGGAGCTACCAACCCAAAATATTACTTACTGAACGTTTTATTATGCCATTTGATGTTTTTATTATGGCTGCAAATGCAATTACTGCAGAAAGAATAAGGTAAAGCTAGTGTTTACCGTGATCCGTCCCTCTTGCCCATACGCAGGATTCAGGTGAAAATATCACTTGGACACATGAAAATATATTTTTTTAATTTAATTCGATTTTCGTGTGTAAAATTTGATCTGATTGGTTAAGTTTTGCATGTTTTTTATGTAGTAAACGTTTTCAATGGTGCTCTAACGGTGATATACAGCATATTTGTGCCACATGAAACAACAAATCACTCAGTCCATTGTTATAACTCAGTGGATCTGACCAATAGAGATGCAAAACAAACAAGTAGGTCAATTGGACAAATGAAAAATTCGCTGACTAGCATAAATTAATTGAAATCTGGCAGACGAAACCAAAGGGTAAGCCAGAAAGCAATACCTCGCTCCAATCTAAAATCAGCGATGTCTGGACTTGATGTAAGGAAAGCCGAAATTTACTCTTAGAAATTTACTGGAAATTTTTTACTTAGAATTGTTATGCATTAGAGGCCGACAACGGCACACATTGTATGATTGTATTTGTAAATAACTCCAGTCGACCACAAGACAGTTAAAATTATCTCGAAACATTCTTTGTAATTTGCTATTTGCTCATCTACAAGTCTAAGGTCATAAAAATTGTCAGTGGGCCAAGCAACCATTGTTGGCCTCCAATAACAATTCTAAGGAAAAAATTTCCAGTAAATTTCTAAGAAAAAATTGCGGTCTTCCCTACATCAGGTCCAGCCATCATAGATTTTATATTCTAACGAGGCGTAGTGTACTTCCCAGCCTTTGTAGTTTTTAGATTGATCTGAGACAACTTACATCTAGATGTGCAAAACCTCACAAAAACCCGGTCCAAATAAAACGAGCTAATGGCCCTCTAATAGAAAGCTCTACACATTCTCTCTCCCTTTTGTTGTATTATGCCACATAAATTCTTCCCAATGATAGCTTCCTTTGGTTGAATAAAATGTAAAGTTAAAGAGCTTTTAAAAAGTGATCCGGATTCATATGGAGTTTTCATATCTAGTTGTAACTTGTCTCACGTTTGGCTATGCTCTTTTGACTTATAACATAAAAGTCAAAGTCAAAGTCGATGTAAATTTTATTGAGACTGAGATACATCAAAAATTTTGGTACATGACTTCGTGAGACTATTAGAATAAATATCGCTGCCTGGCTTACAGATTTGCCTGGCTTACACTCGATTTTCAATTTATGATTAATGTCGCTGGAGATTAACTCTACATTTATCACAATTACAGCTCTGATGATTACTTGAGTATTTGTACATTTGCTCCCGATGTATATTTTCTTCACTTTGTCTTACTGACACTAAACCTAACTTAACAATTACATAACAAACCTTAACACGAGCCAAAGGGGCTCTATACTTATGCAGTATCACAAAAGCAGTTTCAATTACTCAAAAGAAAAAAAGAAGGATCCCTACCAGGAGTTGCCAACTTGAGAATTCAAAATTCATGACTAGGTTCATTGCCATTCGTCCTATTCTACAGTTAGGTACATAGATCTATATCTGTACATAGATCTATATCTATAAATTTAGTTCAGTATATTATAAAATAAAACGGAAAAATAAAAGGATGAAAAGATGAAAGTACCTATTAGTTAATACAGATTAGATTCGTTATTGTATCAATATAAGGAGATATTGATATCTGCTTATCAATGTCATTACATCTCTATGTTTATATCTCTGTATAAAATATGTATATGTATATATATACAGGTATAGGTATATGTATAATATCATGATGTGAAAGTAATTTTGCCCTTTAGTTGGTTGATCACTTGTCAGTCAGTGTGAATGCATCCTAGCCTCCCGGCACACCTCTTCCCGTCTAGGGAAGAGGTACTTCTAATTATATAACGCACTTGGACCATCTATCTTCTGTAAGCTTATAACCTAAACACACAGCACGATCTAATAAATCATTAGTACTAACTATTCATTAAAATGTCATGTGTCACATAGTATACGTCATTATGGCTCGAAATCAGATGATAATGAAGTACGATAATGAAGTGTTTTCTTCCTTCATTATAGCTATAATGAGGAAAAATGTGCCAGATTTGGCATATAATAAAAATTTGGAGCTCCGCTGTGCAACTGCCGATTTGAAAAAATAAGCAGAAGAAATGCAAAGAAATGCAAATCACAAACTATAATATTACTACATAATATTCTTTTTAATATAAGGTTTTTCTAATTTGTAAATTGTTAAAATGAAACACAAAATCAATAAAAACAAAGTTTATCGCGTTAATTCGATCCAAATCGCTTCTTTAATGTCATAAGTATATCCAAACCAGTTTGACAGTACAACTTAATTAAAGAAATTGCTGCAGTTTATAATGAGTCATTATAGACTAATGAGTCGTTATTTATTTCTTTCATTAAGAGCACTGTGTGTCTAGGGCATTATCCCTTGAGTTTTATAATAATGGACTGAGCGATTTGCTATTTCATATGGTACAAATATTGTGTTTCTGTATATCACCGTTAGAGCACCAGTTATGTGTAATTCTGAACCAATCAGAGGAAATTTTACACCCGAAAATCGAATTAAATTAAAAAAATATATGTTCTTGTGTCAAAGTAATATTTTAATCGCTTATAAAGAATTAAACTCAATCCGACATTAATTATCAAAAGATATTCTTACCTGAATCCTGCGTATGGGCAAGAGAGATGGAGCACGGTAAACACTAGCTTTACCTTATTCTTTCTGCGGTGATTGCATCTGATGCCAACGTAAAAACATTAAATGGCATAAGAAAACGTTCAGTAAGCAATATTTTGTGTTGGTAGCTCCAACTCTGCCATGGGGCGAAAAAGAAAACTGTAAAACTTGTGCCATTCTTTCCTATAGGAAAATGGCAATATGCTCAGTCCATTGTTATAAGTCAGTGCTTGAACTCCTTGTCCATAGTTCAGTTTCACAGTTTTGCTTTTAGCGAAGCATGGTCAAAACTGTTCAAAATGGTAGAGGTGTAGTCATCTGACATTATAACAAGGAAGCATTTTCGCAACCACTAAATACTTCTATACACAAGGATTATGCTACCATGAGTCAGTGAACTTTGATGAAAATAATTTGTAGCAAACTTCAAGATATTGACAATTAAGATATTTTAATAATTATGCTATTATGTTTAGGGCTGAACACGAGCACTCTCGAAAAATTTGTACGATATTTTATGATACTCTATGCAGTGATCTCACCATACTCCAATCGGAGTAGATCTACTACCTTTTGCTTGCCATGGATCATGTACTCCGGAGTATCCGAACTCTACTCCTTTTTACCAGATTCCAAAAATACCGCCCATATCCAAATAAAATAATATAAGAAGAAAAACTCATGAGCATAAAAACTAATTTTCGATTGAATCCATTCATCTTTTGACAGGTAATTAAATGAACGCAAACGGAAATTCCTTTATGAAATTTCTGAACTCAACTTACTAATGAATGATTGCTATGCTAGAGCTAGGGCACACATGCTGCACTTTTTATTGGTGAAGTCCGTTCGGGCGTGGGGGGGGGGGTGCATTCTTAGAGATTACGCAGTTATTAAAATTCGTTTCTAATTTGTTGCAGTTGCCTTTCTTAGTAAGAAAGGTGTAACCAGTATAAGAAAGCTCTGTAAGTCTACAAATTGCAAATAGCGACACACCTAGTAGCTTGGTAGTGCTAGTCCATCAACAGAATTGTTTACAATAGTATATAATATACATAATATAACGTAATATGAACATTTGAAATTCTACTCCCTTTTTTTCAAATTTACTACTATTTTTTTTTCCAATTCTACTACAATTTTTGCCGCACTTGGTGGGATCACTGACTCTAATGTTAAAACACGCATGCAATCGAACCACATACACTTTTAAGCCGAAGATTCTCGAGAGAATTCCGGAGCCTAACCCGGTTATTACATGAGTCAATAGAACTGATACCGGCAGACACAGCCTAGTGTAAAGCCCTACTGACTAGGCTTCTATGCTGACTTGTCAATGCTAATTAGATTTCCGGCCGGTCCGTACTGACATGAATATGTAGCCAAGAAACTGTAAAACGTAAAATTAAAATTGTCGAAACTGAAAACAAAAGACAAATGCTATTGAAAATTTCTCTCCTTTGACGAAATTGTTTTATAATTAACTGACTATTCAGTTGATCGAACACATTGAGAAAGATGAATTCAGTACTGACCAGGGGGGTAACTATAATACGAATTCTGTCTCTCATCTCTTGACCGTATTATGTCTTTTTTTCGACTTCGATATCGTGTTTGTTAAAATATTTGCTGATTAATTATAGCACTATATAACTTGATAACATTCAACATATCATAATATACACATTATTACGGTGTTTCGTTGTAGTACCTACATATTTTGAGCATAAGCTGTATTCTTTTGTGTTTGTAGATCAGAGCAGAACAAAAGATACACAAAAGATCGCCTCATACATTTCATAGAAGATTTATATAAATGAAGCGAACAGTACAAATATTTCGCTTCAATCGACAGAACAATTTGTTCTCTCCAGTATATTGGAGTTCTAGAACAAGGAACACAAAAGAACACAGTTATATTCGATTTCCTCATCTAAGTCGAATTTGATAGCTCAAAGTCCCCTTTCGTTTCATTTTGTTGCCTTGAGGAATAAATAACAAAAAAGCATTTCTTGGAAAAGATTTGAGCTTCTTATAAAAATATTTGGAGCATTGAGATTTCGTGGAAATTGCTTACATACCTAAAACGTGTCGTTTGTTACGGAGGCAAACGAATTATTGTGCAAAAATGATTTGATAAGGATGTATAGGTATATTTATGTACACACTTTTTTATCAAATATAGTTTAGTCATTTATGTCATTCATTTCTAGTTCTTATACACCTACAAATACATATTACGTATATATAATTCAATTGCTCTATAACCTTGTATTTGGGAAACATTTGCAATTAGCATTCGTGGAAATTATTGAAAGCATCTGATGTTTATTTAATTCAGGTGAAGTCCTTAGTTAGGAAGATAGGTTAGGTCCGAATTTAGGTATGTAGGTAAATGTAATTATTTTCTCTATCGCGATAGTTTATCCAACTACACCTTGGTTCCTGGCATCAGTTAAAACCTACATAAATGTATGTAAATTAAAAATAAAATTATTAAGATATTATTTCAAAAATCAGCATGAGTTGTCTCATAGAAAATTTATAAGAAGTGTTCTCACAGGGGTCAAAATGACCTAGTGTTAAATTGTTCTCTTATAAGAATTCCAATCTTGTGTACAAATTCGTTTTGATTGATTGATATTTAAGTTCAGACGAATATGTCTTTTA
The DNA here is from genome assembly GCA_963930735.1 of Dioctria linearis. Classification (NCBI taxonomy): domain Eukaryota; kingdom Metazoa; phylum Arthropoda; class Insecta; order Diptera; family Asilidae; genus Dioctria; species Dioctria linearis. The sequence goes on from OZ005740.1 coordinate 63,014,434, forward strand.
TAATCCTCATAAAAATTTGCGCATAAGAAAGTTATCGGCATGATCGGTACTATGTTTGCTCACAATTGACCAAAAACGGAATCGCGCTCCTATTTCGAAGAAGTATTTGAACATGTTCAAGCTTAATCCAAGTGAGTATTCGCAGCATTATGGAATCGCGCTGATGATGCATGGATCCATCATTATAACGCAGATATGAAACAGCAATCGAAACAGTGAAGTTATCCTAGAAATTTTGCTCCGAAGAAGTCAAAGGCGACTTCATAGTGGCCACAATTTTCTGAGATTCGCATGGAATAATCTTCATAAACTACCTGCTTGATCGATTTCATACAGAATTTATAGCTAAGATAAAAATTGTCTTCCACCACGACAGAGCGCCACTTCGCACGTATTCAGTGATTCATGGGAGCCAATAAGTGCACTTTATTGCAATTTGATGATTTTTATATTTTCTAGACTTTGACTAGTGTTTCTTATTGTAAAAATTCTAGAGTAATTAAATCCGATTTAAAAGAAATTTTTAAGTTGAATTCAACAAAAATATGAAAGAGAGCACGAAATTCATAAAATTTATTCAATGCCTTGGGAAGCTGCAATACCCACATTTCTTTCTATAGGGTAAAAGTATAATATATTCTTGAAAACTTCTCCTGTATATTATTAACGGTTATAAAAAAAAAACAGATGGTATGCCGTTATGTATTTTCAATGACATATCGTCGGCCTAAATGATAGAATTCTAACTGCCAAAAAGAAAAATGTTCAGTACAGCCGTTTGAACATTTAATTGTCTATAACTTTCTTTCTACTCCAATTATGATATTAATTATAAGATCAAGATTATGATGAAAAAATTGAAGAAATTCTTAAGATATTCTAGTCATATGGAATTTGTTTTTGTAGTTAGAGCTTTCTAACATTGCAATTAATTTATAAACTGCAATGAAAGGGTTCTGCTCTTACATAAAACTTTGTCCCATAAAATAACGTTTTCTGATACAATAAAATTGAGTTACTTAAGGTAATGAAAAAGTTCCAACTGCCATTAAAATCTGTGAAAATCATAATAATAATAATAAATATAACTTTTATTCATAAAAATAACATTTCTTCATAAAAAAGAATAAAAATAAAATAATTCACATATTATGGTTTAAAATTATTATAATTGCAACACAATTTTGTAGTACTCTTCATCCACTTTCGGCATAAATTTGAGCATTTGTTTAATATCTTCTCTTTTCTTCATTCGAAATATTTCTTTAGTTTTTTTAGAATCGGTATTTTCGTTATAAATACAGATACTTCATTTAATTCAGTCTTATTTTTTGAGCGAGCACTTCATTCTGCTGGCCTCAAGCTTACAGTTATAAAATCATCAGTGCAATTGGTTTTATATTGAACTTCAAATAAAGCAGGCTTATCGAATTTAATGACATATAGTTTGGTAAAGGGAACAATTTTAAAATGAAGCAATTTTGTACAGGCACTAAAGTCTTTGAAATCATGTTCTTTCAATTGCAGCATTCGGATCGGAAGGGATGTTTTCGGCTCACTGTTTTCAGTAATCTAATCAGACCTATAAGGGAATAGTATTCCTGATGCTTCGAATCCCTCTCAATCTGGAATGGAATCGCCAGGTACAGACTACTTCATTGTCACCGATTGTAAAGTGGGATGTTCATTAAGTACATTTTCGGAACAATATCGGAATGTTATTTTCACGTTCTTTCCTCATATTGTACTTTTCTCAATGTGAACTAAATTTGAAGAAGTTTCTTCTACAGAAAGATTCTCTTTCTTTTGCGCAACATTAAAGATGTATCTTTTTTTTTAGTGTGAAATTAAAGATTGAACTCGGTATTGACAGATTCAACAGGTTGGACATTATCTTCTTCCAAGCAATGATGTACAAATTACTTGGCTTTCAGTTCTTCAGTAATGGGATTCGATGCAAGGAAGACAGGATATGTTCTCTTACTCTGTCCGTCATTTCAACAGGCAATTTTCGAGAATTTTTTGTTGACTTTCCTCGTCCATCTGACTTTGCAGTATTATTTACAGACTTTTTTAAGTGGACGTTGTATATAGGCTTCTGCGAAATATTTAAAGTTGCCAGATAAAAACATTTGCAGCCTCTCATTGTGTCGCTTTTTACATTAAAAAATATTTGAAAGGAAACTCTCTTTTAGGAACCTCATCATCATTTCTACGCTTTGGTCTTGACTTTTTTCCAACAAAAACATCTTTTTTTCATGTTTACCAAGTGAATAGTAGGATCTCAAAAGGTTTTCACGTTCATTGAGGGACTTTGCAGTAAAACATTAACGATTGCAGCGGTTTTCACAATCCACACTTTCTACTTTCTTTGCAGACATTTGCTTTCCTCCCTTATTTACGTATTCCTTTCCAGTTTGATGACATTTTTTTCGAATGTTGCACTTCCAAGTTGCTCGTTTACTAACACGTTTTTTTGTAAATGAACGATTTGATGGAACGACGCTAGTATTTAAAGTGGAACAATTACCTTCATCTAAGAGTAAACAGTTTTATAACCTATGTAGTTATTATGCCTTGATTAAAGATCTCAAACCTTCGCTAAGTCCCCTTGAATTAACATCTTCCGGTACAATTAAAACGTCTGTATTTTCAGCAATAGTATTAGTGTTTTCATACGAATGTTGGTAGTTTATATTATTATCTTTTAAGAAATGCTTAATTAATTATATAGATAATTTAAATTAAAGTAAAATTTAACCATGATTGGGTTGATATGTTTTTTGTTGGCTAACTTTTCAATTAGAATGATATTATCGGGAAGAGTGTCGACTTCAGCGTTCGTTAAAAGAACGTAATTATTCAAATTTTCATCTAAGGAATTTTAATTAAAAAACAAATAACTGGATTTTGGGTTAATTCAATTACCAAAACAACATTCTATATTCGTAGAACTATGTAAGAATCTTCATTGACCATTTCTACTCTTTCAATTTGTCCGGTTATAAAGGCATTGCAATCGTCCAGATATCCAGGCATATTGCCGTAATAACCTACTTAACACATATTTAAAAAAAAAAAAAACTTATACATAATTCATATTTCCACCTCGAATGTAGAAGCAATATTACTAGTAGCATTCTCGGAGCAAATAGGGTTTTCTTTGAAGTAGATACTTCAAGCATACGTCTTCCTCGGCTAAACATATTTACATCCTCTATATAATTTAAAATAATAGTAATGTTAATCCACTGTACATAATCTCCCCTTCGTCGACTTATCGTACACTTACCCTTAAACTGGCCAAATTTTCACGTAAACTTTCCCAGAGAGAAACAAGAGCCACGTCTTCCATATACAGTTGACTTGTTCCAACTGAATTAATCAACAACGAATTGTCTTTACCCTAATACGCTAGGCAGACGGGCAAAATCAATGATCATTCGTTCGTAATTGATTTTTTCAAAAATCAAGTTACCCAAGGTTTTGTTGATTTAAACGAAAGTCCTGTCAATTTTTGTATGTAATTGACAGCACATTTATAATAATTAAAATTAAAATTGAATGGTAAATCGATTTTTGAAAAATTCAATTACGAACGAATGATCATTGATTTTGCCCGTCTGCCTAGGGTATAAGGGCTTATTTTTTACGCGAGTTAGAATGATATGGTACTATTTGCAATTTCGGTACGAATTAGTTCTATTTGCGCACTTGGAGCAACTCAAAAAATACTGTAAAGTGATGAAAATTTATTTTAAGTTTCCAACTAGTAACTTGTGCGTCGCCGCCTATGCATTTCAATGCAAGTCCGCTCACGGCGCTACTAGTTGGTAATCAATTTGCAACACGTTTGTGATTAGTCTCTTTCGTCGTGCTGATCTCCAGGCTATCAGTTGCAAACCAGTTTCATTTTTCCTTTCGCAATATTTTGGAAATGAGGAAATGAACACTTCAAAAAGTTGAGACTTGGCTTGCTACTGAAGCAAAGTGATTCGAGTTCCATCATTTATGTAGCTCCGTGTGCGAATCATCAGTTACTAACCAGTTTGCGACTTGGATCACCAACAAGTTTGTCACAACTGAGTTGCTCCATGTGCGGAGGGCCTTACACACCAAACTACATGAGAAAATGTGATCAGATAGAACTTTGTTCCACTAAAATTTCTCAAAAAAGACTACTCAGAATTGCCAGACCTGAATTTTCTTAAAGAACTTGACATTTTCTATCATTTCCACCAAAAATCTCAAAAATTATGAAATTGACAGTTAGAACCCTTGCATTTTTGGCCAACGATATGTTTAATAATGTGATATTTTTATAGTTTTTGAAGTTTTGCTTGAAATTCAAAATGTCTCCTTCCGGATCCTTATATTAAATCCTTCATAGATTATCCTTCTTTTCGAAACCAGATACGGTTCTCCACATTTTCCCCCCCTTTTCTAGAAAAACGATATTGAGGTCAACAATATACGTACCTAGAGTCAAGTTTTCAACGAATTAATGCAGGAGAAAGGTGAAATCAAGTGAAGGGGAAATTTTAATATTTCGTCCTCTCATGCTCCGAACAAAAGACCGTGCTACCTGACACTTCAGAGAATCTTACCCAGATTGCTACCTTTCTTATTAATATACGAAACGCTTATTTTTTCTTCTTCTTTCTTCACTCCACTGCGGGTTTACACAGTTTCAATTCGTTTCGAATAAGTCTGATTTTTAAAATCTTTTTAAATAATTTTTTTCCTATTTTTCTCCATTTGTTCATTGCTTTACACTTTTCCATTTTTCATTTATTTTTGTCGACCCAATTTCGGACCTGTTGATAATTTAAAACCAAGACTTGAAAATTGCCTGCCAAAATCAAAAAAATTGTGCGATCGAATAACATATAGAAATTTTTTCGCTTTTGCTATTGTGCCGGAGAATCCAAAAAATGCCTTCATGGTCAAGTATTTGTTATTATTATAATCCTGTGATATTCCACTATCATATGTTTCTATGAGTGTCATTTATGCCTGTTTCGCAAGAAATTAACATTTTTATTTTTGTAGTTCTTTAGTTTACCTACAAACTTTGACCTAAAATGAGTTTTCCACAAATGCGGTTTGTTATAGGAACGTTTTGAGCTATGGAAGTGTATGTTGAAAGAATACTAAGTGTTGTGAAAAAGTGGCTTCATTTTAAATTTATAAACTTACATGTAACAAGTAAAAAAGCTAGAATTGGTCTAAGACCAATTCTTATGATACCCTAGATGAATGCCCGTATAAAATTTCGTATGATCACCGATCTATGCAAGTTTGATTTTTGAAGTGGTTTTTCGCATATATTTCTAGAACGGTTTGTCGGACAGAAAAAATGATTATAACCAATTTTATAGGATTTTGTATTCTGAAGAAGTTTTTAGTACAATAAAAAGGTCTTGGACTGATCGTTTTCACAGTATACGTTAAAATCCTAAATTTTTATATGGCAACACAAAGACGGAGCTGCCCGATTTGTCTCATTTTCGCACTTAATTTTGCTTTTTTTTTTAAAGTCTGTGTACAAAATTTCAGCTCTCTAAGTATACGCGTTCTCGAGTTATCGTGCGCACAGACGGACGGACGGACGGACGGACATGCAAAAATCAAAATAACTTTTAATATTATGCGTGGGTGTCTAATCCATTTTGCTCTACCATCATTATTTCGAGGTGTTGCAAACGGAATGACAAACTTAGTATACCCCTGTAGATTTCATCTAGGGTATAATAACTAACTTTATTGTTAAACACAAATGTGGAAGTAACTGTTCAGAATTTATTTTATCGGAATATGTCGGATAACATCTCGATAATATCATTAGTACGGGACAAAAGAACTTTGTGCTAAAAAGTGTTAGGAAGTTGAAATTAAAATTTAAAGCTTCCTTAAAAAAACATCATTATGTATTGGAGCGATTAGTGTGAAAACACGAAAAGTTTGCGTATTCATTTTTTAAGGTAAATAGTGCAATTCATGAAACCAACAACCTCTAGAACCAATCGCGAGCGACGGCAGCAGGGCGACCTTCAGAAATTTTTAAAGATAAGTCTAACAAAAGTAAGCAAAAAGAAGTGATAGGCTTATGCCTCTTGGGAAATAAGAATCCATCAAGCTTCTGCTAGCAGCTCATAAAGCTGTAAAAATAAAGGATTTATACAACTTAGCTGCAGTAATACAACATTTGGTTTCTTCACACGATAATCCATCTACGGCAATAGCTGCATATTATCACAATTCTCAAAAGCTTCCAACTATGTTATGATAATTCCCTTGTTATCAATATATTCTTAAAGCGGAAGCTGTTTGCAGACCTACAGCATCTTTTAAATCGTACAGCTAAAAGAATCTTGACTTATCAAGAGGGAAATACTATATGTATTTGATCAAGTCAATAAAAGCACCAAGTTTGCTTTTCATGGGGTATGGATGATTCTTTGGGATTTTCCAATTATAGTCAAAAGTGGACAAATGATGGTCAAGTTGACGATTCCAGCTTGCTTATAACAACCCTAAATCCTTTTACGAATTTATGATAAAGGTGAGCCAAATCGTATTATTTGGAATAATAACACTCCACAGTCTATTCAGTTCTGTAGGTCTGTGTGCATGAAGTTTCAAAAAGAAACCATCCCATTTATAAAAGCCAAGAAAAAAAGATTTGACGACCATTAACTACAGTTCATGTGGCGCAGCAGCTGTAAGAAAAAGAACAAACAACAACACTAGAGGTGATCAAAAAGAAGAAAAGAGAAGACATCTAATCGAACTGAGGGCCAAAGAAAAGTCCCAACGCCCTAAACAAGATAATCCGAAGAATGTGAAAAATCATCTAATAAAATCCAAAGAAAGAAGACATTGAAGAAATTTGAAAGCCCAAAAGCACTTGACTTGACTTAACTTTGACGACCAGATTAGAATTAGAAGCTCACAATAAATATTATAAAAAGGATACAATTGACCATGCCAGGAAATATATTGAGACTGTTAATCTCCAAGATGTGTATTACCCAGTCATGGATTTCTCAGATACTACATATAATTTCTTCTTTAGGAAACAAAGTGAGATGGCAAAAGCGAAAAAGGAAAGCTCTACCAAAGGAAGCTTTGCAATTATCAGCGAACCAGAAAATAGGATACATAAATGCTCGCTCGCGAGAGGTTCCTGATGCTGCTCCCAGCTCCTCCCGAGCCAGAGCCAAACAATTTTTTTTAAATGCGCTCTGAGTCGGAGCTTTTGAATAGCTCTGGCTCGTGAGCCGGAGCCATTCATTATACAGCTCCGGATCTTCATCAGAAAAATGTGAGATTATTCTTTGCTCATGAACAATTTTCATGGGTGACCATACCAAAATTTAGGAATTTTACAAAGGGCTTTTCGGGAGCGCTCTTTCGAGAGCCGCTCGTGAGCAAGCATTTACGTACCTTGCCAGAATGCTTCACTTTGAGAAGCAATGCCGATGACGACGACAACGCCGTTAATACCCCACATATGGAGATTGGAAATCTGTTTCCAGAGTAAACAATTTTTGAATTAGAGAACAATGATGATTGAACTCGTATTATTCTGTATTGGTTTCTAAGATTGAAAAATGTTTTAAAATAAATTGTGGAGTCTACAAAAAATGTTAATCTTTCATATTGAATTTTGAATGAAATAAAACTAATATATCTGTAAAATGAAAAACAAAAACAAAAAAACAAAATTGGGCATCAAAATAGCTGTCGTAAGTTTTCTCTTACTGTCAATACTAAGTGTATAAAATTTCTTTCCAATCTATGCATAAGGGAATACAGTGCACTTTTTGGCTTCAATGAACCACTGTACGCCATTGCGCAAATTGTCGAACTGCACTACGAACTACTTCCCCACCTTTTATATCGATTATTAGTATGCACAATTGCGACTCCCAACTAGAGCTATAGAATAATGAGCCAATGTAGCTCCTAGTTATCAAAGTTACCAATGAATCTGCATAAAAAATAAGGCGAAACGTATGTTGAAGTATGGCTGCTTCTTTTTCTATCTCATGTGGGAACAATTTTGTTTACAGAGTTGTGACAATTGTGTTAATTTCATTTTATTATTCATATTACAAGTTCAACATATTCCAAATACTACATTCATTGAAATTTTATCTCCTATAACATCAAATATTCTTTATACTCGATTTTTAAGGACACAGAATTCAGAAATTTTTGTTCTCCCAACCCTAAAAGTAGATATGAAGGACAGAGAAAAGATTAAAAATATTACATTGTCATCTATTTCTATTCTACATATTGGATCCGATTGCTTACATACATATTTATGTCATTAGTAAAAAAATAATAATATTTGTCAAATATGTATGTCCATTAATTGTTTTTTGTTGCAATGGAAAACTTCAAAGGAAAACCTGCATAAATAAAAGATTTTTTTGATGAGTTCATGGAGTCATCAACACATCACTAACTACATTTCATTACCAACAAAATAATGCCCATTAAATTTGATATAGTCGTAACGTTACTGCGGAATATATGAAGCAATTTCACTTCAGCTTAATACCAAAAAAAAACGTCTTTACTTTTCGGATGAGCTCCTCAACGAAATAGCATTAATCACTGCTGCTGAGCACATAAATAATGGATAAAGGATGCTCCTATCTTCCGAAGATCGCTCAATATGATTTCCTTGATACAATCACAGTTAAATAAAACATGAGTAAATGAATTTAACAGTTTGCGGTCAGGAAGGGAAATAAAATTTCAATGACTCGTCAAAACATTTTACAACGCAGTAGAAGGAAACACATAGACATAATAACAGTCGTCATTTTCGCAGCCTTAATAGCTGGCTGATAAGTATCCCCTCAAGAATTGAAGTACGTAAACAAAGAAATTAAATTTAGACGGATTTATTGCGTAAATTAGTGACCGGCTAATCTTACGGCTTTTTATTTTCTTTATTTATCCTTGACTTTTGCTTTATTTCTTTTTTTCCCTCCACAAAATTTTAATTTTCATTTCAAGGCGAAATAATATATTGCGTTTCCAGGAGTCTTTTTGTTTTACCGAGGACAAATTGTGGTAAAGCCTATATTGTTTCGGAAATATTTCCTATATCCAACGTCCTTCAGCCTAAAAAAAACGCTCAATATTAATTGACAGAAATAATAAAGGCGAGAGTGTAAGGCTTCCAATTTCTCTTGTACGTCTTTACTTAAAGGGAAGAGATTAATTGCTATTTTGCCCACACATGACGGAATTGTGTACTTTGAAGTAAAGCGATGGTCTTGTCAATTTTGTAAAATGATGGTAAATAAATTGCTCTTGTCAAGGTTATTGATCTTCTTTGAATATTTTGCTAAGTAAATTGTGATTTAGAGCAAATGCAAAAATATTTCCTGTATTTTGTGATACATATATTGTCCAGATTTTTCCTAAATTCTAATGTTTAATTTGAAAGAGAACAATTTTGATATTCAACTTGTTCCAAGAATTGATTTTTTTTTAATACAAGGATTTTAATTTACAAGTTAATTCGAGTTAAGTAAAATATGTTTAGCCTCCAGATAATGAAATCATAGGGAATACTAGGATTGTTTTTCATTGGCTCTGCATCTATCTGTCTGTCCATGTGTCCGAACGATAACTTCAGAATGCGTTGACCTAACTAGGAACTAGTAAGAAAACAGAAGTCCTTTATATAACTCTCTTTGACTCTAATATTGACGTGGTAGTCTTCGTAGTTTTGCCATAAAAAGGTTTTGATTTTAAATAAATATTTGGACACTTCTTCTGAAGGCATTGAGCTGCAGAGCTGAAATGCTATGTACGCTAATATCATGAAAAATCGGTTAAGGACGAGTCGACCTAGTGCTATCAGGGTTTCGTACTAGAGTTTTATCAGCGAACAGTCGATCTACCAAATTTAGGTAAATTTAAATCTAATCCAAATTATCTTATGAAAATGGAATAATATTCAAACATACTAGACGGACATGTGGCTAGCCTGGGGAACTTAGGACTTACAATAGTAAGATCAGTATGTGCCGGATGGCACCAAACATCCCGTCTTTCAGGAACCCAAGAATGAGCTTCGATCCTTAAGGACAGTCCTTGGGGAACTAGAAACTGCTTGATGACTGTATTCGGCTTCTGGGGCGGTTCCTAAAGCTAAGGAAGGAAGCAACAAGAAAGCAACCCCTTCGGAAATAAAAATCCGATAATATAATTGTCCTTAATTGAGGTTTCTTGGTTCTAGCGAAGCTTGCGGAAATTCACAATTAAGGTGATTCGCCTTCTGGATGATTCGTCTGGGAGCTGGTCTACTCGACTTTGTGATCTAAACTATAGACTGACTTATGTATAAGCTAACAACATTTTACCTTACAATTTAATATTCCTACTTTCTATAATATCAGAATTTTACCTTAAGAAACTTAGAGGATCAGGGCAGGGGAGACGGTATTCTTTCGCACATTTTGGCCAAATATTTATAACCAACTCGCCAAAATTTCGAAATTTTTTTGTGGAATCCTTTAAATTATCCCTGTCAAAGTATCCACAATCTTTGAATATCGAGATATGTGCGGGTCATAAAAACTTAAAATTCTACCAAATATCGAGTTCTACGTCACGCCGTTTTCGAGAAAAGTGTCTGTGATAACCAAATTGACGGACGCATGAGCAATCTCATATTATATTCGTTTTTTTTTTCATTTTGTTGTGCGGAATCGTAAAAACCATAAGTCAGATTCGAATACTTTCTTCGTAGTGATGCCATAAAAAACTTTATTTTCACAATACACACTGCTTGAGAAGGTGGTGATATATGGAGATGACATTTATGGCACGATGAAGCAATTATGGATCTAAGTTAAAAAATAGACGAAATCAAGAAGTTCCTTCGTAGGGTTACCAGAGAAAAAAGCAGAGAAATTGGACCTTTCAACCCAGCGATCAGAGAGTCCTCATCAGCATGGTGATCGCTAATCCCCTACCATAAAAGTTCAATGTGGAGGTCAAATTTTGTTTTTCATTAAATTTCAGTCTTTTAGACAAAAATTTTGCACTTAAATGTTAAGTAATTTTCCCACCGGCTGTTGAAAGATGAAACAAGTGACTCTGTTTCAACTCTTCCCACCAGCGGGGAGAAATGAAACAGTGTATAGCATGTCAAATTAAAAAAGAAATGATGCAGGTGTGCTTTACAAAATGTGTGATAACTTTTAGGAATAGATGTGAGTTCATCCAAGCGGACTGATTCGCCAATCCCAGTATTCCAGCTGTAGCTATTTTTACCATATGTGCTTTAAAGGCGACCCTGGGAAAAATCATAACTGGGGAAATATACTGACCGAAAGCACTTATTTACAATGGCACATGTGGTAACTAAGACCCGTTTTTCTCCAGTTGTAACCCGACGAATAGATTTTAATCCTCTTTTAAACAAATCTAGTTGACTTAATTCCCGAAGCCCTCCTACCAATAACTTACCTTTTTTGGGTTTTAAATTGTTGTAGTTGAAGTTTCATTCAGGTTGAAAATGCGTGATCCATCCGCAAAACAGTCCAGTCTGAACGCACGTTCTTCAAATTTAAAAAAAAGGTATGAACATTATGTCTGTTGAAAGAAGTCGCTCCAGCCAGACTACAGGCATCGGGGAACGAAGAGCCAAACTCTTATGTCACCTTCGGAAGCTTAGCATCCATGCCACTTATTGTCGATCGGAACTTTGTTTTGTATAGCCATTTCGTAAGCTTTTAATTTTAATTCCAACTATAGGCAGGCCATAAATCATTTTCAATGATCTGACTATATACTGCTCTAAAGCTGTTCCTGATCGTCTGTAAAAAATCGTCTGTTTTGCTTGCAATTGAGTGGATGCTTCGCTAAGGTCTTTTCTTTTTTTACATATCGCGATAGAGTTCAAAAAGATATCTTGGACTTAGCGGCGGCTTGCCTAATGCTTTTGCCATTTTGAGTTATTTCCAGAGCTTTTTTTATTACATCCGGAGAAAACAATCCATTATTGGTTTTTCTTTTTTAAACTCTAGGCATTATAACTAGGGGAAACGGTGGGTAGAAATGAAACAGTGTATCATTTCTACCCACCCTAGGCTGTTTCATTTCTACCCACCAGAACTTTTTCAATTTATTTAACTTTTTTTATATAAATTAATGAAGATATTCAAAATCGTGTATTCTCAACCGAAATTAGATACTTAATTCCTTAGTTTAAGCTGAATAGATCTTCAATTTTTATTTTACTAATCGATTGGCAACAGAATTTTCAAAGCCTTAAAAAAAACTTTTCATGCAAAAATATATAAACTCTGCACTAACATGTTTTTCACTTTGCGCAGTTTGTCGACGAATGAAACAAAAGAACCCTTGAGGAATATATTGTTTCGTTCAGTATGATTAATTACGCTTGCTTTATTTGTCATAAGAAATTACTGGACTGTTTCATTTTACCCCACGTTTCATCTCTACCCATCTTCCCCTATATGCATAGTATTTGTCAGTCGTATCTGTGTGTACTGAGGAATATTAAACCTATGAAATTAATTGTTTACTTAACATCTTGCGTAAAATTTTATTTATATATATATTTAGATGCCAAAATATCAGAAAATAGGTACTCTACGATAAATTGGTCGATTTATAGAAAGAAGAAAACCATGGAAAGGAATTACAGATATGCTATTCAGAGGTGATGGTAGTCACAGTTATGATAAAAGTTAACCAGCTTAGCTGATTTAACTCCATCCAGGAACATATTACATTGGTTTTTACAAGATTTCAAAAACAATTACTTGCAAACATTGAGGTAGTTTTTTATAATTCTTGACAAGATTTCAATAGCATTCTATCAGAAGGAAATCCTGGTAAACTGGATTTTACCCAAATATTATCAAAACTTGATTATAGTTAGTAAATTTTGTTCTTGAATACAGTGACAACAAAATCCTAAGCTGTCGACTACGGAGACTGAGCCGTTTTAATGTATTTTCATATTTCGTGCACTCACTCCAACCTTCCTGTCCTTTGGAAGTAGTGCAGAATATTTTAGTGAAAACTGTTTCAATTTCTAGAAAACAAATCCTACAGCAGGGTCTGGAAAAGAAAAGTGCGTCTAGTGCCTGACCGGGCAAGAAGTTGTGGCACGGGGACGGGGATTAAGGAAAACAATTTTCATTAAATTTGGTAATAGATCTCAGTAAAATGCATTTTTTGAGCAAAACTTTTTTTTTTGCAAAGGGCATTTACCCAGACTGGGTAAGACGAAATAAGAACTCAATCCAGATTTTAGCTCCAAAATCAAAAGGCTTTTGATCTATCGGGAAGTTGGATACCTCAATTGAAAGAATGTTACCATAGATTTTAACAATGATATTTAATTCATTTTTTCCACCCCACCCCCTTGAATTCCAACCATTTTTTTAAAACTCTCCATGGAGCTGCCTAAAAACTTCGCCTTTAGTAAAACATATAAATATATATATACAGGGTGTCCCGTAAGTCGACGTCAAGTCGGAATCGGGTGATAGACCAAATCATAACAGTTACCAGAAAAATATAAAAAAAAATCTAAGTCATATATTTTTCAAATTATAGACATTTCTTTTGTTTTCGAGAGCTCCTGTTGCTACAAATCTTTCCTTTTTTTAATTTTTTTTTTCTTATGTAATCCCGATAGTGCTTATGTAACCTGTTGCTTTAAATTCTAAGCCAACTGCTCCAGCTTGGAAGAAAATGTCACATTTTGCCGAACCAAGAATAGAAAATTAATATTTCACCCAACTTTAACTGACTGTAATGAAACAAAATTGTACTAGGTCAGTTTGGCAAGTAACATTAAAAGTTGACGCATTTAATAAAGATTCTAAAATCGTATAACACTTGCTACAATATTACGCGATTCTCCATCTCTGACGAAAGAAGGCACTAGTAGTGCATACTCATAACTTACACACTTGGGCCTCAGTCAATCCTCACACCATTATTTTAGAAGAACATAATCAAATGAACTTTAAGATAAATGTGTGTTGTGGTATTATTAACAAATACTTACTAGGTCAATTTGAAATTCCAATATTAAATAGTTCCACATACCTCTCCTTGTATTCTAGTATTCTAGATTACTTATAAGAAAGTGTCTGATCTGGTTTCCACCCATTCATAATAAATTAATGAAATGACTTTATTGTTTATTTTTCTGATTTGTTAATCTTTAATATCATACTGCCCAACGTTCTACGTAGCTAAAAAATGCTTTTTAATTTGATTTGATTTTTTGATTTGAAAATGGTAAGAGACACTTAGTGCAGTAAATCATATTGGGAATTAGTAAAACTTTTGTTTTGTTATTTTTAAAAAAGAAAGCATCTGCAAATATTACTACTTTGATTTGTCAATAATAAATTTTTAAATAATGTAACGCTTCTATTTTTAACCATATAAACATTCCAGATCGCACCCATCTAGTCTATACCATTAATATATTACATCCCATTCTTCCCGTGTATCCTTCAATCCCATATCCTACCCTTTCCGACAAGAAACATTACAACAATTAAAAACAAACAACAAATGTACACAATCACATCACATTATTTTCTTCCCACGCTTACGCAATCGTAGTCACCTGAAACCCTAAAAACCATCGAATGCGCAAAACTGCAGCCATATTGAACTAAAAAGAAAAAAATCTAAGGCTAAAATCATCATATCTCGTCTCGCTTTGCACAACCAGACAAAATTCTAAGAAAAAATCAAAAATGTTCCAAAGACGTCACGATAGTAAAACATGAACGCAAATATTGTGCAACATATAACCCGATAACATTCTTCACTCCACCCGTTTTTCTGCACCGTCAACGAAACATTCAAGCTTCTCTTGGTTGCTAGCTCCTGAACCAAAATGTTGCAGAATTGAAATAACCGGACACATGTTAGTGGATATAGCGATGTGTCCACCCTTAGCTTCTTTCGCTGTTCCTGTCGCGCCCTTACGAGATAGGGGTTGGTCACCCTGGACTTTTTTATTTAGAATCATATTTTGAATAAAATGGCATTTTCAAATATTTTACAAATTTTACCACTTCCGATCAACACGCATGGCAAATAGATTATCACGCGTTCGGGGGTGTTTTTATTATCTTTCACACCTTTGTTTTGGCCATGGGACGCCGCATTTTTGTGAATATACACCCAGGACCACCCGACACCAACCTTCCAAATTGCAGCCTGAAAGGAATTAAATAGATCTTTAGCATTTTTTCGGCTTATTTGACGGACTATAAGGAATGTAATGATAATATCAGAATCTGACCATCTTATGACAACTTCAGCGTCGATATCAATTTGTCAAATAGATAAACCTGGAGTCTGGTTCTTCATGTCGTTCATATGATAATAACTCTTCCGTGGCTTTAATGACATTATTATTTTCAACCCGATAAGAGAAGCAGTCGTTGAATTTTAAGTGAATTATTTTATCGCCAATATAAGGCGACATATGATCAGTCGACCAGTGATCACAAATTTAACTAATGCTTGAAGTTGAAGTGAACATTTTTCAGTTGAGTAGTGAAATTATGAGGACGAATTTGATTTAGTTCGATTGAGTCCTGACTAATCGACTTTCGTGTAGTTTACAGTACACTTACTTATGCTGCTGCTTAATTTATTTTCGAAGCTTTTCCAAATTTTCTTTTTAACATTTCAATACATACATACCTACGAATAGCCGCTACATTTACTCCCCTGTAAAGAGGAGGTAAAAGAAGCAAAGTAATATCTGTACATTTTGGAGAAATATTTCTTTGCTTCTTTTAGGTCTTCCCTACAAAACCGACTTAGACGCTGTTTCAAGGATACGCGTGTGGGATGGCCCATTCGCTATCACACTCCAATTGATCTGGCTATTGATAATCAACCGAATAATCGCCTTGCATGTGATTCGAAAATTAAATCAGCTGGTATAAAAATTACAGCCGTAATAAATTATAATTTTTTTTTTAATTTTCTTTTAATGAATAATAACCGTCTGCCACGGTGCTAGCAACGAGAAAATTGTCTGGAAATAGTGAATTTTTATTATTCGATGTATATGAAAAACAATGAAAACAAAAATCGAACTAAAATCATTTTGAAAACTCTTTTTTTCTTGGGGAACGGAATGCGTACAGGTAAATGCAACTCCTCCCACCAGCCAGATGGGCCGCATGCCTATTTAGATGGTGAAAGAGGGAAGATAGCAAACAATCAGCCGAACTAAAGTTCTTCTTCTTCGGATTCTCCGTCTTGAATAATTTGCCTTTTGCAACAATACTTTTTTCTCCTGAGAAAGAAAATCATTAATATAAATTTTAACTTATCATTGAGTTCTCCTATAGCTTTACTAGTCAGATTTTTATTAAGCTCACATGCTAAAAAAATACGTTCCGTAATAAATACAGAGGAGTAAGTACTTAGCCATGATGGGTCCACAACGTCGTGTGACGTTATCCACATTTGTGATATGCCTTAATGACATCGAATACAGTTTCGTCTGCTCGCTGAGGTACGTTTCACATTTTGATGACATTTTCTAATGAACACTCTTCAAAAACTGCTAAACGAAGTGATGGTTGCAGAGCCTTCTTTCATTTGATTATTTTCATGTTCCAGCAGCTTAAGTATAGCCTTTTATGTTTATCAAGCGTTGAGACTATCTTCATCAAATTGTTAAAACCTTCGTCTAGGAACTAACTGACTTTTGAAATTGCGTTTATTTCTTATTTATTTATTCGGTCTCGATAGACATTTGTTGAATACCATCCAAGGTACCCGGACGCGGATCAGTATCAAAGTCTTGATCATCCACAATAATAGAATTATTCGGAATAGAATTTTTGCAATTTGTGTATCGAAAGCCGACTGGACGATTCGTAGTTATCCCTAATATATCAGAAGAAAGATTAGAACATGAAGCATGATGATGCCTATTTTTACAGTCAATACATTTAAAATCAACGTTAAATTTGTGTTACGTATACATTTAGAGTAGCCCTTCTACGAGAAGAGCCTCAAACCTTCAAATCAACAATGTTATGATGATGATTAGATGGCGTGAGCAACAGTGAGAAGAAATTAAAATGGGGCGCACCTCGCCAGAGACTACCCGTCGCAATCGTGAGATCATTGTAGAAGCTCAGGTATATCACAATTACTTAAATTGGCTAGTCAATAACGCACAGAATATAGTAATATTGAACTCGACCAAAATCCTCCAGAAATAGTTTCAAAGCCATGAACCTGCAATCTATATGTGTTCGTGCGAGTCCGCTCTCTAAAGTGTTCTATATTGATACTTACGAGCGGAAAATGGAAGCGCTCAAAGACGAATGCAGAAGCGCTCCTTTGAGAGCTTGCAGCACTTCCCCGCCGTATCCTTGTTCATATCGTTTTAACGAGAACATGTCCACAGAGGGCAGCGGTCAGTTCCAAATTCTTGGGTAGCATTCTTGGAGCGCGTATAGGGTAGCAATCTTGGAGCGCTTGTAGGGTAGCGCTCTTGGAGCGTTTGCAGAGTAGTATTCTTGGAACGCTTGTAGGGTAGCAGTTTTTGAGCGCTTGTAGGTAATACAGAGAGAATCAAGATAAAGGCTTTATTAAAACTATCAGTTTTATTCTGAATATGCTCCGTTTAATGAAGATTGAAAGAATGAGATGCAGATGAGTCATCTTTTCGCAACAAAAAACGGATAGGTTATAAATAAGGCTAAACTCAGAGAAGAGATGTGCTTCCGCCAAGCTTCCTTTGGCTATGGCAAGAGAGCTCTTCGGAAAAGAATGAAATTTCTGCTGCGCTTTCATAGGCATATAAGTCAACTTTTCACAACAAAAAATTACTGAGTTTAAACTTCATAGAAGAGATTTGCTTCCGCAAAGATCCTTTTGGCTATGGTAAAAGAGCCCTTCGGAAAAGATATTTTCTGGCTATTGTGTGAAGCGCTTCCCTTTACAAGCACTTGACATATTTCCCGCTGTATATGGAAAAGTGCCAGACATTGATTTTATACAGGGTGTCCCGTAAGTCGACGTCAACTCGGAATCGGATGATAGACCAAATCATAACAGTTATTAGAAAAATATAAAAAAAAGTCATGTATTTTTCAAATTATAGACATTTCTTTTGTTTTGGAGAAAATGTACACCCTGTGATGTTTTTTTAGCTCCTGTTGCTACAAATCTTTACTTTTTCAATTTGATTTTTCTTATGTAATCCCAAATAGTGCTTATGTAACCTGTTGCTTTAAACTCTAAACCAACTGTTCCAGCTTGGAAGAAAATGTCACATTTTGCCGAACCAAGAATAGAAAATTAATATTTCACCCAACTTTAACTGACTGTAATGAAAAACAAAAATGTACTACGCCAGTTTGGCAAGTAACTTTAAAAGTTGACGCATTTAATGAAGATTCTAAAATGGTATAACACTTGCTACAATATTTCTTATATTATATATATTATTATATATTTAAAATTATTATTATTTTTGGAAGCTTATCTCCAATAACATCAAATATTCCTTAAACTCGATTTTTCAGAAAATAAAATCAAGCATTTTTTGTCTGCCTATCCCTAAAAGTAATTATGGGGGACAGAGAAATGATTAGAAATGTTGTATTGCCATCTATTTCTATTCTATATATTCATTTGTAAAATCCACTGAACTGAAAGTGAGTTATGCTGGATTTCGTATAGAACTTATTATTTCAAGTTCAGTGGAATCCAGTCGTTAAACCAAAAAAAGACAACTATAGAAAAGTGGTCCCATGATAATGTAAGCGATTTCAATAGTGTGAGCGGTCTATGTTATACACGTCAGTGCTTACCATCCTCTAGTAGGTATGATAGATGACTTTTCGACACTATATAAAAACGCAACAAAATTCTAAAATGTGTACACGTTTAAAAGGCGAAGAACTACGAGCGAGTGGGGGGGGGGGGGTGTCATGACCATACGTGACCCCCCTGTATACGCGCCTAAATGTGTTTCCTTTCCAAAATTATGAGGGCCCATGTCGGAGAGAGAAAAGACTATAGGAAGGAAGATATAAATATGGTTATTCCAATGTTAGGTCCATACATGCAAAAAAGCGGAGGTTGTCTGTTAATGGTTTTTATATGTATTACTTACTACTAACTAACTGTTAGAAGCTGGCTTTCGCAGAAATTTTTTTGTATTTTCAAAACTGTTGCCCTTCAACTATTTTTAAGCACCAGAACTTTTATTAAAACTGAAAATTTGGATCAATAAAATTTCGCCAAATCATTATTTTTTATTTTTTTTTTAATCTAACTTGCCTGGTGGGCTACTTTATAACATATTCATTATACAAAGATTAACAAGGCATGGCCGAATTATCTGTCAATTGGTCTTGCCTCATTTAGCGACAATTGTCACAAATTTTTTCGTCTCAATTTCAAATCGTCCTTATCAAAGTGAAAAAAAGTTTCTATTTGGAAATTTCTTTGCTTACCGACTAGCACATAATTACTTTTCCTAAAGATATTTAAACGAAGAAACTAATATTTGGTTAAATATTTTAATATATTCAAAACGTATTTCAGTCAATAAAATACGAAAAACTCATAATAAATTCACTGGAAATGAACTTAGTCACCTCATGACGTAGCAACACAAAAAATTTCTCTCAAATCCGCCATACCTTGTTAATTTTGTATCATGTAATATACCTATACTTTCTTTTGTGATTGTATCATCTACGTAGTCTGTTAAAATATCTTTTAGTTCGGTCATTGTAAGCTGACAATTTTCATTACACTCTATAAAAGTATTTCCTCCATTGCCAAGTTATTCTCACGATTTCGGGGATGATGTCTACTTTTATGTATCCGCGGTTTGAAGAAGTCACGAAATTAACGCCCATGATATCTGGCTTGACATGCTAACCCGGGGGTTACACCTGCAAGTACAGCTTGCATGCAAGCCTCCCTTCCAACACGATGTTAAACTTGACAGCAGAAGGCAGTTCGGTTGATGTCTTATAAGCTTGCATGCAAGTTCATTTAAAAAATGGCATCGAGACGTAACGTCTTGCGTATATTGGAAAATTATAGCAATAAAGGAAGTAGCAGAATGGAAAAAACCCAAGAAAAATAAAGAGGAAGGCGTTTGTAAATGACGTAATGCAAATGATCCCAGAAAATCTCATTTTCCCAGAATAAATTTATCAAATTCTCTCAAGCATTTCTTTTCCGTCATTTTGAAAACTGTATAAATGTCAAATTACTATCTCCCAGCTGCCATGGTTTTTCATCATGCAAGTTCGCTGAAAGCTGCACTGCCAGCATGGCAGTAGAGGTTACACGTGCAAGAAGTATGGCAGTGCAAGTTGCATGCAAGCTGTACTTGCAGGTGTAACCCGCGGGTAAGATCGATTAAGTTTGGTATCCTTTTTTTTACCTTCTTGGCTAATCTGCCGTTATCATGTTTTGTTGTCATTTCAAGTATGAGGAATTTAATAGAAAGTGTTGAAACTTTTTTAATTCTGCACAGATATATTTTTATATTTCGCTTGTTCCTTTTCGGAAATGGCTTCCTGACCGCAGTGAAGCAACATTCTTTAAAATTTAATGTTAAGGCACTGGAACGCATCTTGCTCTAAGAAGGCTTATCGATGAACTTTTTACGTATCTTCTTGAAATATGTAGTTAATTACTGTACGTTTCATATAAACCTTGCGATACTCCACGTGAACATTTACCGTTGTTAACAGACAAGCCTTCAAAGTTCCTATCGTCCAGCGTTTTACTTGCAGTTTGTAGGGCAATCCACGTGACAAAACCATAACGGCACCATCATTAAGCATCTTTTGGCAAATAACACATTCCTCTGCCATTTTGATATACCTATTATAATGCAATCAGCACTTACGACATTCAAAAAATGTAAAGACGAAGAATACAGTAGTCGAATTGCAATTAGATTACAATCGATTAGTCGTAGCAGATAATTGGGAGGGACAGTATGAAGGTTTCGTAATCCTCCTTTCATTTCAAGGGACTAGTCTAACTAGAAGGGGCCATTCCAACATATAGAGAGTGTACGAAGATTCGATTATACGGTTTGAATTCGTCTGTTCCGGGTCAAAATCCACGCGCGATTACGTGAAACCTGTTACTTATACAGAAAAATGTATAGAGTATTTTTTATACAGAATTTAGTTTACTTCTTTTTACTATAGCTCTATTTTTATCGTAGGATTCAAGTATTCTCGAGTAATTTCCAAAAATCTTTTTTTTTCACCTTTTGGCTGCCATTTTGAAAGTTTCCGCACGACTTGATGGTTACTTTTAGTATATTATTTCATATTTCAAAAGAAAGCTGTATACCAAATTGCAGCTTGGTGGAATTTAATTGGAGATGACTGGGCTATAGTATGCATGAGTAGACAAAATATTGCTGTGCATGAATTCACACGAATACATGTTCTCATAAACTTTAGTAAATCCAAAGACATATTTTGTTTGAAATACTTAGAAGTGCGTTCGTATTTCGAATAGTGAACTACATTGAAGTATAATATATAACCACATAACCGTTAGTGTAATCGGGAGCTGGATGCATAACAAAAACTCTTTAACAAAAAGAAACTTAATCCAACAATGTTTTTCCTAAAAACACATATCTCATTAAAACAAAAAGCAAAAGAACAGTTTAGCCAAATAATCGAATTGTATAAAAACAAAACTACTGCTTCACAAAAGTCCATTTCACAACTCTTTCATATAAGGCAATTTTACAAAAATTGTTTGCTTTCAACCCTTTTGTCTACGTGCACATGTACCATTGGTTTAAGAAATTTACGTTTGTAGAAAGAATAGTAGACCACCTTTATTTCCACCCAGTTTCTGGAGTGGTTTTGAACATCATTGAACGTTTATTTGAAATATATCCAAAAAATGGAAATTTGTTTCTTTTGATTTTTTAATAATTACATACAGTACTGTTGGTTGCAATAGAGCATTTACTGTTTTTACATGCATCGTTTCTTGGAATGCCGCGCGGAATTCCAAGAAACTATGCTCGCAAAACACTTTGCTAAGTGTCTTTCTGTGAAACAATTCGATTTGCCAAAAACTAAACTTTTCACAAAACGATTTTTTGTGAAACGATTTTTTTTCGAAAAGCCTTTGGAAAAAAGTTTATTTTGCCATTAGTCTTTCGACTAAATGTGTAGTACACAGTAATCATATCAGACGACAAATAGCCTTAGACCTACATATGTATCGATTTAGTTGTTAACATCCCTTTTGTATACATCCTGAACTGTTTTGTTGTCGTTCTCTTAAAATAATAGAAATTCTAGTTCGGAGTTAGTGTAAACTTTACAAATGTCCCATTTATCTAGGACATTAGCAGAGTTTGTACGTGGGGCACTAAAAAATATCTTGAATCTGTTAAATCTAACAACTTCTAAAATGAAAAATATAAGTATTCCACAGAGTGGTCTCTAACAAAACAATGAATCTAATACTTTGCTCATGACACATTCAAGAGTATTCTCGATGAGATCATGGGCAGCTTAATAATACGCGAAGTAAACATAAAGAACCAGTTATTTTTGCAGTACAAATATTAATTTATGATACAAAGAGCAATAAATCCAATAAATGAACGTATGTCAGCATAATGCTTTCAGGAGAAAAGTAGCTTCAAAGCTACATAAATAGATTTCGTCGGTTCGACAACACAAATGCTCTATAAAACCACAAGAACGTCTTTCATCGAATAAAGGCGCAATTATGCGAGATATATTTACATTTACTGAATTCGTATTTGGCTGCACAATATGTGGCAACACATGTTGTTACCGCCATCGATGCACAGCTCTTCCCTTATGGAAGCAAGAAGAAGTACATCCAGAGCATGTCCATGAAACCAGCAAAATATGGGATTAAATTTCTTCCATTTCCTCTAGAAAAATAAGTACAAGAAGGACGCATACTGGTTGGAATGTTTAATCAAAGAAAGCCAGTTGAACACGAAGCTGTGGATTTTATGACTTTCGCAAAACAAAAATACTTACCGACAATCTTCTTTACAATATTTCCTCTTACCACATTTTACAAGGCATGAGATCGGACCATCATCGTTTTAATTTTAAAATAAAAAGCACACCGTATAGCATAACAAATCCTCATACGTGCTAAAACAAATAAACCTGTTCTAATACTGTCAATTATACATTCCATTCTACAATAGCATTATCAACTGGAATTCGTAGTAAACCTGAGATTGTAAAAAATTTCTTTTACAATTTTTTCAGTTTAGATATATCGTAGGCTTGATGTAACTCAGCACTTTACGAAAAGTCTAGGCACTTCATGAAATGTAGACAGATAATTTAACAATTTGCGCTTAAGGAATTTTTAAATGAATTGTCTGAAATTCTTGGTCACTTCATGAAATGCTAGAAGCCTTTACGCCGATAGTATAATACCAACCGATATAACCCAATGCTAGGAGAGAGAGATGAGCGGTGGATGGGGTGGTCGCTGGCTCGCAGGTCTGGGCTATCGGATTTCATGAAGTGACTAAAAATTTCAGACATTTCATGGTTAAGCTCACATTTCATGAAGTGACTAGACTTTTCATGAAGTGCTGAGTTATATCATGTGAGTTCAACATATTCACCACCACATCTGAATATGGATAAAGTCGAACATTGATTTCGTTTGAATTTATTATAAATGCAATTTCTTACCAAAATTTAAGCGTATAAATACATTTTTAATTATCTGTGAAACATCAATTAATGTAATAAATTACGGCAGTACACATTTTGGATTCAGTAAAATCTGAGAGTACATAGGTGCTAATTGGAGAAAATAAATTTCAGTATGGATGGTGTAGGGTGGTCCTGGGAGTATTGTTGCAAAAATGCAGCATCCCAGAGCAAAAACAAAGTGGTGCGAGACAATAAAAACACCCCCGTAGGCGTGAAAATCTATTTGCCATGCAAGCGGATCGGAAGTGGTAAAATTTTTAAGAAATTTAAAAATGCTATTTTATTCAAAACATAATTCTAAATAAAAACCCCTATTTCGTAAGGGCACGACAGGGAAAGCGAAAGAAGCTAATTGTGGACACATCTCTGTAACCACTAACATGTGTCCGATTATTTCAATTCTGCAACATGTTGCTTCAAGCGATAGCAACCTAACAACCTAAAAAAAGTGAATTTCGCTACAGTGGAACAGAAAAACGGGGGGAGTAAAGAATTTTATCGGATTATATGTTTCACAATATTTGCTATCGTGACGTACCTTGGAACATTTTGACTTTTTCTCAGAAATTTAGGCTGATTGTGCCAAGCGAAAAGAGATATGCTGCGAGTTTTTTTTTCCTTAAAATTGTTTCTTTTTATTATGTTTGCAGTTTTGCATATTCGATTACACACTTGAAAGTGTAATGTCGCTGTCGACCTCCAATAACCATAACGATTCTAACCTTGGAGTTACACGAGACAGTACAGCTTGCATTCAATTTGCACTACCATACTTCTTGCACTTATAATACCTACTGCCATGCAGGCAGCTCAGCTTTCAACGAACTTGCATGATGAAAAATCATGGCAGCTGCGGTAATAGTAATTTGACATTATACAGTTTTGAAGATGGTGGAAAGGAAATGCTTGAGAGAAATTGATAAATTTATACTGGGAAAATAAGATTTTCTGGGATCTTTTGCATTACATCATTTACCAACACCTTCCTCTTAAATTTTTCTGCTACTTCATGTATTGCTATAATTTTCCAATAGACGCAAGACTTTACGTCTCAATGCCATTTTTTATCTGGACATGCATGCAAGATAATAACACATCAACCGATCTGCCTTCTGCTGTCAAGTTTAAAATCGCGTTGGAAGGGAGGCTTACATTCAAGCTGTTCTATCTAGTGTAACCCCTGGATATAGCAAAAATTTCAAGTAAATTTCTAAGAAAAACTTGAGGGCCTCCTGCATCGAAACATCGTTGATTTTATATTGGAGCAATACAATTTTTGCATTTCATAGCAAACGTCACTAGAGCACTCTTTGTATTCTTCTTGTTGAATACAGCAGAAGATAACTTTCGCCCACGCTGCATATCTGTTATTACCTATCTGTGGTTATATTTTGCGATACAGTTGCTATTGTTGTGCCCTTTGATTTTTTTTAGTAGGGTTAAATAGTCGTGCACGAGTTTCCCTCTTGCAGTTGTATTGTAAAGCAACACTGAAAACTTGTAATTTTTTTCTTTTTATTACAGTGAATCTGGTGATACATAATCCTTACATGCAGGGAAACGACGAAAAGAGGTGAGTTATTTTAAAAGTATTATGTTAGTTTTTTTGACGTTTTGACGTTGACACATGTAAGAGGAAGACCCAAGGTCATTAATAAAGTGAATTTTGGTTAAAGAAGATTTAAATAAGTTTACCGTAGAAAGTATAACAGAATTTCCTACAAATAGTAGTTTAGATTTCTGATGTCAATAAGAAACTGTAACGTGATCCTAAAAATATTCAGTTTTTTTTATATGGACCTTTTACATATGTATATGTAGATATAATGTATGTATATGTAATTGTAGTCTGAACACAGGAGAGCTTGATTTTTTTCGTTTTTATTTAAAACCACTGACATATATATAATATGAACTGACTACGTTCATACAAATACACTTCAGAAAGTGGGCTCACTTCTATATGGTGTCCCAAAAAATTGTGATAAGCCTGGAGGAATAGAGTACCTTGAGGAATCCAAATCACCTGCATGTACGTTCTACGATTTTTGTAGTTTTCCAGTTATGATTTTTTTTTGTGATTTTTCACCAAACTACTATTGGAACACATTTTTGGTGATAGTGACTTGATTAATTGATATAAATTGCTGTTTTTTTTTTTCAATTTAGCTGAATGTTAAGCACATTCAATGCAAAAATATTTGACTACGTAACTCATTCCATTGCGCGAAAAATAAAAAATTCCGTTAAGCTCAAAATAATAAAATGTGTAAACATGTTTGAGGGCGATTTAAAAAAAAGTCACACAACTTTTTTCACCCAAACCTGTTTTAAAAACTTCCTCACTGCATTGCCCAAGTAGCACCATATAACTTAAAAGACGTATAAACCTTCTGTGTGTCACATGACGTCGATATAACTATGCATTACGACAGAATCGTCATAGATTTGAGTCTTATTATAGTCACAATTAATTAGTTTTATAAACATCGCGAATAAGTCTTTAACAAGTGTAAATTAATTCAGCTATTAGAATTATTCATATACGTTAACTAAACGACTCTTCGTATTAGTGTAGTATTGCTGCCACAAAACAAATAAAATAACTGTGTTACATTCCTAATATAATCGAAATAAGACAGCCATATGCATAACGGCCGGATATACGTCGCGTAATAGTTGGTTGTAGTGAAGTTTTAACCTGACTGTTTTAAGGCTAATCGTTCGTATATCTCATTAGTATACAACAAATAAGTTACAATACGGCATAAATGTCAAAATGGACTCAAACAAAGGAAAAAAAGGAATACCAGAATACTCTAAAGTAATTAATGTGAAGTGTAAAATGATAAGATTATTTTACAAAACTAATCTTTATTCCATTAATTCACACAGTTGATTTATAATTATATATATAAGTCTAATAAATGCAGCAGAGACTTACACAGTGGACATCTATTTAAGACACTAAAAGTATTAGGTTTCATTTAATGCAGTTCGTGAAAGAATAGCGTTACTGTATACTGCCCTTTTCATAGGCAGATGCTGGGAGAATGGCACTACATTGCATCAAGTTTTTGTCATTAATTAGGATCAGCTCGTCTTGTGAAGCTTCGCGTTTCATTCAATTGTATTCCTGACGGGTCTGGCTGATTTATGCTGTCGAAAAGATTGTCAAAGTTTCGATAATCGGCTGTATATTAATTGTTCCGCTTTCTGGGTCTAAAAGAAAAACAATATTACAACATAGTTTAAGTAATTCTATTAGTGCCTATCTCCTTATAGACCGTAAGTAAATGGCAGCTTAAGGCAGTAATACACCGAAAATTAGGTATCTGATTCAAATCTTATGCGCAAAATGCTGCTATTGAAAACAAATTTACTAACAAATTTGTTGCTTTTCGACGTATTGCTGCCTTTTTAGACGAAAGCCGGATTATACTTTTTTCTGATTCCGTATCGCAAAATGCTGCTAGTGACTTTTCAATAATGCTTGCTTCCTCAAAGAAAATTATGTTTGCACTTTTTACACTGCACTGGAAAGAAAACCAATCTTTTGCTGGCTTGGAAAGTGGATTCTTTCGGATCTTTTTTCCTTGCAGTTTATTTCTCGACCATCGCAAGATATTATGATCTTCCCATGAAGATGACACTGCTGAAATTAACTTTTCCCCGCTCTCTTCGGTAGATACCACTTTAAACATTTTAACTATCGCGCAACGAAAATCGAAGCCGCACGCACGAGATACGGAAGTAATCTGTCAAACTTGTATCAGTCGCGAAAAAGTCGGAGAGAAGACACAGACAGTAAGTTAATATAAGAGTCGTGGAAGAGTTGTTTATAAGTCATATTTTCTAATTTAAGATTGCAAACTATCTCAAATACAACTAAAACCATATACAAGGTTCCTAAGCTGTATATACGTCGCTATACACTCACAAATAAATGTGCCATATTGTTATGGATAGAAAATCGAGAGAATTAAAAATATGAGAACTCTTTTCCATTTACTAAGATTTTCAATTCCATTTACTGGTTAAATTTCAGTATAACTGAAATACGATTCCCCATTTTAGTTATATGAACGCTTTGTATATGATTTAATCACGTCGTAAGTGTAAGTCGTTATGACTATGGTCAGTCATAAGAAAGTGACACGACTTTCTTATAACTCGATTGTGCTACTTGGATGGCTATTTACCATATAAATTTTATTGAGATATCTCTATGGTATCATACTTAAAATTCGGTTCAAAACGTACTAAGTCTTCAATTAATTCGAACTGGGGAATTAGATTTTTCTTACCTTTGATCGACTCTATATAATTCAATACGGTTATATCCTATCATAAAACGGGTTTCACTGTTCATCTCACCTAATTGCCAGCTATAATTCGTAGAAGATTTTCTTTTTCTCTGAATACTCTTAGGGTGGTTACTGGGGTGTATATGACCCACGTGCATCTAAATGGGTTTTCCTGCGACAAAATGTCCCGAGCAATTTTCCTGAATAAAAAAAAAGTATATCACCCGATAGTACTCGGCGAGACTTTTAATTTTATATGATACATGCCGTATTGAAACCACCGTCACCTCCGGTGGGGGTCCAACCCCCAGGCTTCCGATTATCACTATTTTTTTTGGACACCCTGCATATTGCTGACTGTTTCGGTATAATTCCCAAGTACCAACTGACAGAGAATTGTAAACAACAAATAAATAAGTGGATTCGCCGAAATAAATGTTTTTAAATTAGTAATTTTGGGTTATTACTAAAACTTTTTTAACAAAAACAATATATTCATTAGATAGGTACGCAGAATAAATTCCAAAAATTTTAATTCAATTACTTTTCGAGCTGCGTGCAGACTTTTTCAACTTCCCGCCATTATTTTTTCAATGTTGACAGCGAGTAAGAACTATTTTTAACACAATCAATTGTGCCCACGTGAAATAGAAAGTTAAGCAGCTCGTATTATATGTATATGTCAGTGCTTAAAATTAAGCTTAAATATTTTTTTAATCATATATTACAGAAGCAATATATAGAATAACATAATCGACCCATATCGTGATATAGGTACATATATATTAACTGCACTGATTCTTATGCTTACAATGTGGACGCGTTCCGTTTTCAGTTTATTCTTAAGAAAGCAAATTTTGTCTGATGGTCTCCGTATCGTGATAATTGCGTAATAAAACTGGAATTGATGTAAATAAGTTATACAGAATTAATTGAATTTTTTGATGGCACTTGTTTAAATTTCTATCGACTGAATGTTCCCGCCGGGTACAACATTTTTTTGATTTAAAAGTGGACTATTGTTCATAAAATCTAACTGATCATTAACTATGTTTTGCCCAATATATTTGGCGTTTTTTATTTCAAAAATGTCTGCCTAGTCAAGATTTCTCCTTCGTCTATATTATGTAAAATTTTAATGCTGTTTGAATTTATGCTATGTTTATTTTCTTTTAAGTGTTTGGATATAGCCGACTGTGGCATCATATTTCGAGCTCCGCAATATGTTCAGTTAATCTAATCTTTACAGTTCGCTTCGTTTTACCTATACATAAATTCCAGAACAATCATTACATTTAATTTGATATACCCCGCTTTAAGATGCAATTTTGTAATGTGTTTTTACAGAAAAAGGAGGGATTAATATCTTTGGATGTGAAAACTTTTTTGATATCCTTCTCAGTATTTTGGATAAATGGGATTTTTCTCCATACTTTAGCTTGGGATTCTAATCTGTGTCCATCATATAAAAATTGAATTGCATGCTTTTGTATTTTTTTAAGATAATAAATTGTAAATATGCCGTTTGTGATACCCATTATGTTGTGCTATTTTCAAAATTGTTTTGCGTGCTGCGATAATGGGATCGTAATCAATCTATGTATCATGGAATGGAAAGCTGACATTTTTATATTCCATGGGTGGTTAGAGGAATATGGAATTATAGAGTCTGAGAAGGTGTCTTTTCTATATATATCACAGATCAAATTATTATTGTGTTTTTGTAAAGTCAAATCTAAAAAGTTAATTTTATTGTTTCCTAATTCTAATTCGATATAAAATTTACGGTAGTTTGAAATGCTATATGAAAAGTTTTTCAGGGCATGGGCCAAAGGATGCAGTTTCTAGCTGAAGCCGTATTAAAGATGACAAATGATGAATCCGAAAAGAAGCAACAATTTATTTTTAAATGATTAAAAAAAACTTTAGTGTATATATATATATAGCATTTAACTATATATATATATATATATATAGCATATAACTATAAATTATAACACGTTGAATGTCGTTAAAACGAAATGTAAGTGCAAAAGCTTTAAAGTTTGATTCTGCGATATTCTTAAAAGGATCTACTTATAAGCATTTTAGTGACTACACTTTCTTTGAAGTACACGAATTTTTTAAACGTAAATTTGCAGGGGAAAGAAGTATTTTTATGGGCGGAATAATTAAAAAAAAAAAGTGTGGTCAGACCACTCCAAGTAATCGATTGGCATAATCCATCCGGTGGGGGGGGGGGGGGGGGGGGGTATAAATAAATTAATATTTTCAATATCTTGCACTATATTCCATACAACAATTTTTTTCTCTTAGTTTGAATCCCGATATTCATTTCACGCAAGTCGGGAAGCCGAAACTGCTGAGAGTTCTTGCAATTATGTGTTTTCGCTGTACTTAAGTACATACGCAATGTCGTTCTTTGGATTCCACGAATAATTTATAGGAATAAGTTGAAGTTTCATGGTGCTCTCGCATTTTATCGTCGATTTGCATTAACTGGTATGCCATACATTTTCCCTACTTGCAATTTTAATGCAATTTCAATAAAATTGTTACCTCAATAAATACTTTATCATATTTAAACATTTCTGATGAGCGAAACAATATCTTTTGAGTCAATTTTTTGTTAAAATTTGCAATTTTCTTAAATGCGAAAAACAAAAAATGCAAAATCTAATTTGGTTGTGGCGACAGATTTTGTTCGGACCGTCTACAGCCACCAATAATACATACACATTCTGAAGAAATATGTTCGATTTAAATTCTAAGAAAAAATTAAATTTTTGCCTATATTGAAAAAAATTGTTGGTTTGTACCCATGCTATATTTAGCCGAGATCAGTGAGTTATTGAGGTTTGCTATGAGCTCTTCTCATACATCACTTAGTACTAGCGTCGATAACTGGGTATTTCTTGTCTGTGCTTATACTATAAGAATACGGAGAATAGGTCTTCAAAATTATTTCTCGGACTGTTGTATATCCGAGTCCGAAATACTCAGAAAAGAGTATGCCATGACGCCCATTGCGATAAGTTCCTACTTATATTAAGTGAGGAATATAATATTTAAAATATTACTTACACCAGAGTTAAAACTAGTTGACACTCGGCTTTGTGGGACTGCTTTTTTGTCATCATTGCTTTTAAGAGACTGTTGAGGAGGAACTGAGGAACACTCATACGAGTTACATTTTTAAATCGTTCGCTATCACTATTATTCATAATAGTAAGCACTTTCGAATAAATTCCGTACATTTCGCGCTCATTTTCCGCAATCACATTCTCTTGTCCATATCCTCGGCCTAATATTAAATACATAATACTAACTTGGCAGTCATAACAGCTATTAATTTATTAAAATTTTCGTATTCAATTATTATTATTTACTATAATTTTTTCAATTTTATTAAATCCAAACAACCATAATTTTTGAAGTGGAAAAACCAAACTTGACGTTTACAGAAATGTCATAACATTCTGCTCCCTGTCTTGTGCTGCTGTAGTGCCACTATTGCTGTCGCTTTAAATGCAATCTGATTCAGGCTTAAATCATGCCATGAAAACAAGAAGAAAGGAGACAATTAATTATATCCAAACACAAAGTTCGGATATGTCACATATAAAGTTGGCTAAACTTCTCATTATTCCAAAAACAACCAACCATTCAATATGTTTTGTCTAAATTTTTGGGATCTTACAGTGTTCAAAAAAATAAACCTGGGTCAAGAAGAAAACATAGAGCAGAAAACAAGGACAAGGTCATCGCTGTTTTCAAAAGTAATCCTAACATATCTGTCAGTTATATGGCTGATAAAATGTAAACAACGAACTCAATTGTGCAAAGGATGAAGGTTAGAGAAGGATTAAGGTGTTTAGTGAAGTTTTATATAGAATCCAGAGGATCATCTGCACATTGTTTTCATATATCAAAGCTCATGCTCATGTTCCGGCACTTAGGTGATACAACGCCGAGGAAAAATTTAATAATTACGTGAATACAGATAAGCTGAGAGCACATTTAAGGTGTAAACATCTAGCAGAGTTCACGACGGAGCAATTTCAACTAATTTAAATACTAATGCAAAATTGTAGACATTTCTACATGCTACCATTCAGTTATCAGTCAAGCTTCCAGGTGTTTTTGTTATTACTTTATGCTTGCATCTAATTTATCTTTGCATTTTTTATCCTTTGTTATCACCAAACCCCTTCAAGACATTTTACGACATCTGATAGCAAAAATTCACAAAAGAGTCGTCTGCTTACTTCTAAATCTCATTGACTGTTTTGTCGATTTTTGCTATTCGATTTCTTCGCTGGCTAGTAGCTGATCGAAATTCTCATAAAGGAAGTCTCATCACGAAATAAGAGCTTGAGTGCTAGACAAATGATTTTTGTTTTGTTCGTCTCTGTACTGGGCTGATATAACACTACAAATTTATCGAAACATCTATTCTCAACACAGCAACTTACATCTTTATATACAAATTTGTTACCTATTTAAACGTTTATTCCTGCTTATGTAGGTTTTGAAATGGTTTGGGATTTTGTCTGTTATATAAAGATTTGTTATCATTAATGGAAAAATTGAAATTCTATATCTGCACGAGTAGAGATTTAGCATGTCCAATAAGGAGATATGATACTTTTTTGGTACCACTGAGATCCGTCATTCGAAAAGATACTTTGACAGAATTCGGAAATGATTTAATTTAAATTTGTTAAGAATGTTAGAGTGGTTTAGTAAAACAAAAAAAGAATAAGTAAAAAAGCTAGAATTGGTTTCAGACCAATTCTTATGATACTCTAGACGAATGCCCGTATAAAATTTCGTATGGTCACTGATCTATGCAAGTTTGATTTTTGAAGTGGTTTTTCGCATAAATTTCTGGAACGGTTCGTCGGACAGAAAAAATGAGTATAACCAATTTTATAGAATTCCGTATTTTGAAGAAGTTTATAGCACAACAAAAATGTCTAGGACTGATCGTTTTCACATTATATCTAAAAACCCAACATATTTATATGGCAACAACAAGAAGGGGTTGCCCGATTTAGTCCATTTTTAAAATTTTATTTGTTATTACTATAAAGACACTATGTACCGAATTTGAGCTCTCTATGTCAAAGTGTTCTCAGACAATATATAGTGGAAAATGAAGTTTTTGTATGGCAACCCCACGAAGGAATTGCCCGATTTGTCCCATTTTCGAACCTAATTTTCCTTTTTTTTAAGTTCGTGTACAAAATTTCAGCTTTATAAGTGAACCCGTTCTCGAGCAAAAATCAAAACAACTTTGATATTCATTTAGCTCTACCATTCTTATTTCGAGGTGTTACAAACGGAATGACAAACTTAGTATATACCCTTTAGATTTCATTTAGAGTATAAAAATCAATTGTGCGTCTGCCAGAATGTAGTTGTAGTGCTGAAGTATACCGAACCAGATGGACTTTTGGGGTATAATAATGCCTTCTTTCATACCTTCTAAGAGAGGCGGTAGTAGTTCTTGTTTTATTTATAACCCGGATTACATTTATATGGCGACGGGACTGGAGGTCAAGTATACCTCCCAGCTCGCTTCTCGAAGCTGTACTTAAAGAAGGCATTGCTTTATAACACATTACGGAAGATATGCTTCTATGTTGCCTTATAGAAAGGTGCGTTTATAGAAGGCGTGGTAGGATAAGTAATTTTACTGAATTTTCAGACACAAAATTCCAGTTTTCATACCTTCCGCTACTAGTTCTTATTTAAAAAGTATTACGGCCATTTAGGAGGGCAAAATTTACCACAAATGTTTACCTAAAAGTAAATTCGTCTTTTGTTCCTTCTGTTATCTGTCAATAAGATTTCTTAGACGCCATTGTGCTTCATTGTGATTAAACTTCATAAAACTAGTATTGTGAGATAAAAACATGGGAAATAAAGCAAAATATAAGTCGTATCGTCATACTACCAATTATTATAGAGTACTAAAGAATCAGAGGAAGGCAGATGTTATTAATTTTACCGTACAAATAATTCTAGAATTCGGAAATACTGCGATAGCAGTGCCAACTCAAAATTCAACAACAAGTGAACAGTGTACAACAAATGAATTTAATTTTAATGACATTGGAGAGGCGGACGAATATGGAATTCAAGAATTGCCAGAGGAGGCATTGCGTAGTAGTCTATCTTTGTTCCAAGAATTAAGAGAATGGGCTTTATTACATACGGTTACCTTGTCTTGTGTTCATGACTTACTAAAAGTGCTAAGAGCCCACAGTTTTAATGAACTTCCAAAGGACGCTAGAACACTTTTAAGTACACCATCTACTTGCGAAATCACTGAAATGGGAGGAGGAAGATTTTGGTATAATGGAATTAGCACGTGCTTGGAGTCATCTCTTCATGACCTAAAAGAAGCTATGTCAATTTCACTTATTGTCAATGTTGATCAGTTGTCTCATAGTATATTGCAACTCTGGCCAATTTTATTCAAGATCGATAATATGCCTCATATACAACCAATGGTTGCAGCTATATATTATGGTTGGACAAGCCGCCACTGCATTCATACCTTATTGATTTTGCTCAAGAACTAAATGAAATCATAAAAGATGGCGTATATATCAACGGAGAAAAGATCACAATTGACAGAATATGTTTTGCTTGTGATACTCAAGCAAAAACTTTTATTAAAGGTTTGTCTACATATTCAACTTTTCCAAATATATTATTTGTACGGAAGCTGCATCAAGTGTACTGTTATTGAAGAATGGGATAAAAAAGGCCGACATATGAGCTATCCAAAAACTCACTGTTCGCAAAGAACAGATCAGACCTTTACCCAAAAACTGGATGAGATCATCATAAAGAAGACAGCCCACTTACAAAATTACCAATCTATATGGTTGAGAACTTCATTGTTTCAGACCCAAAGCATTTATTTGACTTAGGTAAATATTCGTTTTCTTCTTTAATAACTGTAAATACGATTAACTTACCATTCCAGGAATAATGCGCAGATGTTTACTTGGCTGGCACGAAGGAAGCTATAATTTCCGAACAAAATCCTCAAAATATGAAGCTGATCAAGTCTCAGAAATGCTAGGAAACTACAACAGTACAAAACCTTTGGAAATTCAACGCGCAATTAAAGATTTAAAATTCTGTATAGGATCTGAGTACAGGGCTTTTTTGCTCTACCACGATCCTGTTCTTTTGAAAGATCTCTTACCACAGGAATCATACGATCATTTCTGCTATGTAGTGCTTCGAAATTATCATATTGTCATGTAAAACCTATCTCACATATATCGATATTGCGGAAAGACTTTTAGAAAAGTACATTGAACAGTTTATCGAGATTTATGGGGCGGATTCAATCAGTAGTAATGTCCATAATTTGTATCATGTGGTGGACGATGTTAGAATGTTTGGCGTATTATCTGAAATAAGGCGTCTACAAGGAACTCAACTTAGCTGAAAAGTTTACTTTGAAGGTATATAATAAGAACAATTATTTTATGACGACAGCTAGTGTAATTGTTGCAATGATTAATGCAACAAACAGGAAAGGAAAGGTTTATATATATGTCTGGCTCTTGTGTACAACAGAGGCACCATTTTTCTTTGACGCCCTTTGCATTATCACAACTCAATGTATATATAGTAAAGGGTAAAATGAAGCAAACTTTAAATGGCGCTAAATGTACACAATATTGGGGTTCCAAATTGTTTTCTGTGGATAAAATCAAATGCAAACTCTTTTGTGTGCAATATCTACTTGATACTTTAGATATTAACATCAAAAACTAAAATTTCATTTCAATAACAAAAATTATTTATTTTACATTACAAACTTAAATAAAATACAAAATGTTTTTAATAACAAACCACATTAGAAGTAAGATGTTCCAGAATTTTTAATAAGAAATGTGAAGTTTTAGAACTAATCCCGATTACTTTAACGCCCTGGATATATTAAATAAAATGTTGTTTCGATATATGAATAATAATTGAATTTCAAGAAATTAATTTTGGATTATATCTCCACAATGTCATCAGTACTTGTGCTACCTACGCCTTGTTGGGATTCGTTGACTTCGGGATTGATGCTACCATTGGTTAAAGTACTCGTAACATTTTTACATATATCGTTCCATCCCAAAATCACATACAGTAATCTCCTGCATATCTATCCTTTTTTCATATTTTCAAACGCTACATTTAACTGTTTTGCGTGTTTTAAGGTATTTATTTTAAAAATTGTTCATTTTTGTTTTGGTTCCAACGCGAATCTGTCATTAGCACAACACTTTGAAAAAATGATAGGATTCCATCGCATGATTGAAATGATTCCTTCTTTTCTATCCCACTTGTGTTTGAAATACCTGTCCATGAATATAAAGTTAATACGTGCTTGCTGAATACAATTGAAAGTAGCTTTTTGGCCACGATTTTCCCATCTTCATTGCCTAAAGGCAACTAAAGTTCCGCCAAATGAAATATAAACGGATATCTGCTGGAAAAAAAGATTACTGTTTTCCTGTTTATCTTTTTAAAATAAGATCATACCAGATAGTTTTTGTACTACTCGTTATTAGAGATTTCTTTATTTAAGTTGTACACATCTTGCACTTTATCCAATGGAAATGATAATCTCTCTTTATATTTGTTTGCACATTCGGGCTTTTTTTCTTTTTTAGACCCTAAGTTTTGACCGAGAGTGACGCTTTTTATATCCTTCAACATAGAGTAAATTTGGTCATTATTAGCTCTCAGTTCTAGAAAATCTGAACTAAGCCTTTGATTTATTTTTTGCTGATGTACTTCAATTCTTTTTTGCCTTTCAGCTATGTGGTTGAGTTGCTCCCGTACTAGAAAATAAATGTCATGTCAAGAATAACATACCTACATACAATATAGATTTTAAACTCACTTTTCGAAATTTGTCTGAACAATAACAAATTTTTTTTCACTATTTTTTAACGTTATTGCAGAGGTATTAGTTGTTACCACTGATCCGTCACCATAATATGGTTCGATTATACCATCTTCAAGTACTACTCTGTACTTATGCGGTACAAATGAATACTCCATTATTGATCGTCCCTTCCTTTTCTGTAATACTGCCACTACTTTACAAGAGTCGCCCATTGTAATACATCGTCAAATTTTGTCGGAAGAGTGATGCGCGTGTTGCTTAAGTTGATTCCTCGAATTTGGTTCTGCATAAAAAATTTAAAGTTCAGGGCAGGATTAGGAGCATCTTATGACCACTTTTGACTTTGAAGGCAAAATTAAGTTAGATAAGCAAAATGGACCTTCAAGACGAAATTAGGGATTTAAATTTCTTGACTTTGTAGGCATTTTTTCCAGAATGAGGTAATTAGACCTCTAGGTTGAAATTAGGGATTTGAATTCTCTGACTTTGTAGACATTTTGACCTAAACGAGGGCTTTGGACTTTATGCCTAATATTTTAGGTCATATCAACCATAGTAAATATAAACATGACCTATAAGTTAGGAATAAAGGTATTTTTGACTGTGATTGGCACGCCATGTTTTCAGAGTTAAAATTTATATATCTAAAAAATCGTGATATTTTCATTTTAATTTTTCTCTCAAATTCTATAACCATTTAATCAAATTATAGTTTCACATCTATACTGAAGTAATATAAACTTAAAATAATTCCATTTACTGACTTTATATTGAACAATTCAGAATTTTATAAAAATATGCATATTTCTAAGGGCGCGCTTATTTTTTCGAATTATCATAAGTATATTTGCAGAGAAATTTAAATCGCACATAATTTGCGTGCTAACTAATGGTAAAATATGGATGCAAATAAGTCATACATGCACAATATTCTTAATAAAATCATCCAGACTTTAGACATAAATATTTTAACTCATTCCGTGTTCTTTGCAGGAATCATTATACATTTCCTATAAATTTTATTTCCATTTCTCTTTTTCATACTTCTATCTTTTTTCTTTAGTAGGCAGAAAAAGGTGAAAATAAGGATAAATAAGTCAATTTTACTTCGACATTTTGACTAATTGCAGGACTAAATCACTAAATACCTTCTTTTCCCAATTTTTTACTTCCAAATTACCTTGATTTTTTTAACCTCTATTAAGGTATGGT
Source organism: Dioctria linearis (assembly GCA_963930735.1). Taxonomy (NCBI): domain Eukaryota; kingdom Metazoa; phylum Arthropoda; class Insecta; order Diptera; family Asilidae; genus Dioctria; species Dioctria linearis. The sequence goes on from OZ005740.1 coordinate 63,052,713, forward strand.
CAAAGAAATTTCAACATGATTTTGACCTAAAATGTTGCTTGAGAGGTCAAGGAGATACTTCCCAGCTCGTCATATTTTACATCGCCTTATGCGAAAAGTACTTTTGCATTTGCTTGTAGAACGCATGTTAGAAGAAGTAATTTTGTAAGAATTTCATTTTGCTGCATACATGAATATAAAAAATAAAATAAAAATTGAAAAAACTTAATTTGAACACACACATACATAAATACAATTTCAAATCCAAGTTTTAACGCTATAAATTTATTGTTTCGGTCCATTTTGCCCTTTATTATTTTAGTTTTTTAAACTTTTTTTTTATATTCTGCAATCTTGTTTTGCTTAAAAGCGAGTTGCAGTCAGTAGCTTTTTGAAGTTCTCTTTCGTAATTACCTCGTCACTAACAGCTTCCGTATAAATGTAACGTAAATATAATTTATAGTTTAAAAAAAAAATAATTTATTATTATTACTTACTGAAAAGTGCATCATTGAAACGTGATAATGATACTGGCTTTCCATGAATGCCATCGTAGTTGAAACTTAGAATTATTTCCTTGTTCAAAATATTGGTTAGGTTTTTCTGCAACGCTCCATTCTTAATAATTTTCTTGACCGTAGAAACCTGCGAATGTAAAAAATTTCTTAATAACAAAGTTATATACATATAGTGGAAAATTATTTTTAATTACAATAACAGAAACATTGTTTTGGTAAATACCTCCCATTTTATCTTCGTCAATATTTTCTATTTCCTTCTCTATGTTTTCTAATTCTTCAATAAATTTCAGTTGAAATTCTCCACCAAGTACATCTTTAGTTGTTTTACATTTGATGAGTTGACGGCAAATTACTTTCTGCTGCAGGACTTTGTTTAAGATTAATTCATTAGTTTCTTCATTCATTTCGACTGTGGAAACTAGTGAATTTATTCATTTTTTCTGCTCCTCTACTGAGTTTTAAAATTTTTATTTCTTACATTAAATCTGTAATGAGAGAATAATTGTATAGTATTAGTTTTTTTCAAATACATTATATACGTGCCTTCGCTACCTTAAAGGTTTTGTAAATGGAATTTTATTTCTTTCACTCACCTCAAAATTATCTAATCATTTCACTGAAACACAATTTAACTAGCACTTGCGGCAACCACTTTCACTAAAAACCAAGACTGAAATGACGCATACGGAATGCCGAATGAAAGCCTAAAATTCTTATATACATACGACTCAGTTCTAAACGCGGAAAACCCAACAGGTTCTGCTTGCTTTTTCACTATAGTTCGGAATAGATCAACAAGTTGTAAATAAACTGAACACGTTAACGTTACCTACTCCTTTTTCAGGTAAGTGGTTGAATAACAGATAGAAAGAGAATACCAAAAAGAATGTTTCTGAAGTATTTCCAATTAATGAGAGAATCACTTCTCAAAAGAAGTATACAATTAAAAAGTTCGACTGGAGTCTTGTAAGTCATGGTAATTGGGATTGGTTCTCCGCACCACTGTCCTTAAGGATAGCTCTTCTCCTTATACCATGATTGGGTCATAAAAATCGCGGATGGCTCTCCTTCCCGTGTTTATGGAGATGGTCCTCCTCTCCACCCCTTTGGCGGTTTCATGGTTTTAGTTTTTTGATATGGTCTTGTGACCCTCACTTGACGATACGACTCAGGAGACGACCAGTCTCCTAAAGTTTATAAGTGGTAGAACTGGCAGCTACATTGTGTTAAGAAGTAATAAAAATAATAGGCACTCACCTATTGTTTTACTATTTACAGGTACGGCAGTCCACCACATGTCATGTAACTCCGCATCCCTGGCCCCCTATATATAATAACTTATAATACAACTACAAATATTGTGTTTAAAAAAAATAAAATGTATGCATAGTGTAGTTATGAATCGTCCTAATTTTTTTTCTATTCCTTTGTTATTTTTTTCATATTAAATTAAGTTGTTATTTCGTTTTTTTTTTTAAATATATTACACCATCTATACCAAGACAAAAATCCATGTTAATAGTAAGAAATATTTTCCTTATAATACCTTATATAATATAAACAATATATAAAGTCTACGATATAAAAGCATCCTAGGAATTATTGTTCTTATAGCAACACTAACCTTAATTCCCGGGTCATGATATTAGATTGTTCACTTTATCGCTATAAGAGTCTAGTGCCATTCTTTTGGAATCCCATGAGATTATAATCTGGTTTCCTATGACAACTTAAGTTCGCAAGATTTATTCCCTGGAAGATCTACGAACTATACATATATACAGGGCCACATATATCTGTATGTCTGTCAAACGAAGGGGATTTTGCAAATTTTCAAAAAATCATCCAAAAGAATTAGTGTAAATAATAAGCATAAGGAAAGTACGTGCAAAATTACATAGTATTTATAAATTTTTAACAATAAAAGTCAACACAGTAGTAATCTCTATAAATTATCGTATCGTTGGTTCGTAATCAACTAGTCTTTCAAAGAAACAAAAAAAAACAAGGATAAATTTATTAACGATATATTAAAGGTCAAGTCCGTATAGTATGGGTAAAATTACATACGAGCTACGGACATAATGATATACAATATAGTTCCTAATAATTGTCACAGAGTTCGCAAAACTAGCTCCATGTCATCTTAGGCATGACAGCACAAGATGCATAAGCCTAATGAGAGCACATAATACATCTTAACCAGCCTTCACCAGGAAAGATATGAAAATCTACAGGCCAAAGACCTGTTCTTTTAAAATCATTGCATGCATTTCAAACTGTCGCTGCCTTCCCATAAGCTTGGTTAAACAAATATCCGATTTGTAAATGAGTAACGACCCGACCGGGATGACTTTTTAGCCACTTTGAAATTTCCTGATCAAAATAAGTTTTTAATGGTCCGTAAAAGCTCACATCCAGTAGTTACAGCCGGTAAGTGCAGTGTGGGGGCAGACATAAAATATTTATGCCATACAAATTCAAAGCCTCTAATCCTTTGTGACTTGCCTGCCCATAAAGAATAAGAAGTACTTTATCCTCAATACTTGCTTTTAAATAGGGTTGAATGGCTTTCAACCATCTTAAAAACACTCCTGCTGTCATCCATCTCAATTCTTGTGCTATTGCCAGTGTGCCAGTAGGTGCTTCGTCCACAAGTTCACTTTTCATATTTTTTCTGCGAAATATTATACATGGAGGGATGTATGTACCAGGTATAGCTCATACAACACACAACTGTTACATGAAATCCACATTGGGCACTGGTGAGACAACCTACTTGCTTTCTACCGGTCGTTGCTATAATTTTTTGAGGCTTCTGAACGGTGGAGATACCAGATTCATCCAAATTATAAATTTTATTTGGCCAAAAGCTATGAATACTGAATAACTCTTTATAAGTCTTAAAAAGGTTTTCAACTTGTATTTTATTGCGAGCCTGAGCCCTGGCCGCAGAAGTGGGTTCAGGTGTACGCTAGGAAATGTCTTTATTTCTTTTCAGAAAAAAACTCCTGTCCAGCTCTTCCTTTTTCTAAATTGAAATTATGAAATTATGAGCAGTCATTTTTCTGTGCTAATTGGAAGGCAAGCTCCTGAACCTACTTACGAGTCAGCCCAAAAATTCGAATTTCTAGAAATTTTAAATGCTCAACTAAGGCAATGGCAATGGCAAGAAGAAACGTGAGCTTGCTTATGTCTTCGTAAGCTTTTGGAATTATGTTCTAAAGTTTTATTCATACCTAATGAATGTGGCACAAAAAATATTGTGTTTCTGTATATCACCGTTAGAGCACCTTTTAAAACGATTACATAAAAAACATGTAAATCTCGACCAATCAGATGAAATTTTACATGCGAAAATCAAATTAAATTAAAAAAATATATTTTCTTGTGCCCAAGTGATATTTTAATCGCTTATAAGGAATTAAACTCATTCCGGCTTTAATTTTCAAAAGTTATTCTTAACTGAATCCTGCTTATGGGCAAGAGAGACGGAGCATGGTAAACACTATCTTTACCTTATTCCTTCTGCGGTGATTGCATCTGTAACCAACATAACAACATCAAATGGCATAAGCAAACGTTCCTTAATGCAATATTTTGTGTTGGTAGCTCAAACTCTGCCATAGGGCAAAAGAGAGAACTATAAAACTTGTGCCATAGGAAAATGACAATACATGGAGCCAGGATCAAAGAATAAATAACTAAAAGAAAGGACACAGAAGAGTGTTTTGATTGCTTTCCATTTAAATGTACACGGCGAGAAAAGGAAGAAAGGAAGAGAAAAAATTAAAAAAAAAAACAAATCTTCTTGAACATTTTACGAATAAGACAAAAAATGTGAAACCGAAGATTACATGCAAGGAAATGAAATGGCAAATGATTTATTTTCGTATATAAGAGAGAATGGGCGGAGTTTTCTGATTTTACGCTCATAAAATGCTCCCGCGTTTTTATGAAAACACGATTTTCAGAAATTGTCCCAATGTTTTTCGCAGGAATTCTAATGTTTGTTAGTGTAATCCTATGATATGTGAACAGCACGTTTCTCTGTTTACATTTGTTTTGTTCGAAAGTGATTAAGTGGGGGAATCTCATGCTGGATTCGGGGAATTTTATTTGATAGAAATTTTACATCTCCTTTTAGCGCGTTGTTCATTGCGAAATTTATCTTTTTCTTGCCAAATGGAGGTAGGGTTACCCAATGTACATTATTATGAATAGTTTGAAAGGATTTTCAGGGATTTAATAAGATTTTGTCGTTCGGGTGATCCTACGTTCTCTCAATTGTTGTTTTTAACTCGTTATCTCAGTCGCACTACCATAATGCATAGCCAAGTCCTTTTCCCCCATTCATGCAAAAGACAAAAAAAGGGTATATGAGATTACCTGTTTCGGTCTAAAAAACACGGAAAATTTCTCTCTATTTATTCTTATTTATACTTTGTCAGGATTGTCGATCAGTTTTTGTTCTGCCCGTAGTTAGAGCGAACACGCAAATAATGAAGAAATGTGATGAAATTTATAACCCTGGTTTAAAGTCAGTATTTTCGTAGCTTAATTCTTCGGTTCACCAAGTTTATTACACTGTAACTCGCACTCCAACTAGATTTTTTAAAATTCAATAAATGCTATAATTTGTAATTAATATATAATATATATGCCTGATAATATTATATCAAAACCACAATTATAATTTAAATTTATCTGTAAAGCTAAATTTAATATTGAACAAATGTGAAAGAATAAGTAAGATTAAATTAAATTTATGTTTAGAAAATTTTAATGTATCTGACAATGTACTCACCAGCTCAGTATTAGGCACTCGATCAAATTGGTTTTCTAATTTATTGAGGTTTGGAATTGGACTATTCTTTATTCTAGTGGATATCCAGAATAAAGTGAGGTTATTAATTCTGACTGCAGTCGATACTCACAGAAAGAATCTTTATTCGGTCGAGACCCGTAATAAAGTGGTTTAAATTAGTAAATATCTTATTCGGTCGATACCCGCAATAAGAATCTTTATTCGGTCGAGACCCGTAATAAAGAGGTTTATGTTAGCAAATTTCTTATTCGGTCGATACCCGCAATAAGAATCTTTATTCGGTCGAGACCCGTAATAAAGTGGTTTATGTTAGTAAATTTCTTATTCGGTCGATACCCGCAATAAGAATCTTTATTCGGTCGAGACCCGTAATAAAGTGGTTTATGTTAGTAAATTTCTTATTCGGTCGATACCCGCAATAAGAATCTTTATTCGGTCGAGACCCGTAATAAAGTGGTTTATGTTAGTAAATTTCTTATTCGGTCGATACCCGCAATAAGAATCTTTATTCGGTCGAGACCCGTAATAAAGTGGTTTATGTTAGTAAATTTCTTATTCGGTCGATACCCGCAATAAGAATCTTTATTCGGTCGAGACCCGTAATAAAGTGGTTTATGTTAGTAAATTTCTTATTCGGTCGATACCCGCAATAAGAATCTTTATTCGGTCGAGACCCGTAATAAAGTGCTTTATGTTAGTAAAATTTATAGCACTTAGAAATCACACTGGGAAATGTTAATAAAATTTAGAGCACTTGGAAATAACACTAGGAATTAGAATACCAACTTGATCACTGCACTGCCAAACTGCAAAAGAGAACGAGTCAAGTCAGAGTCTGATTTATATAGCCATGGGTTGCTCATGGCACCAAAGAACGGCATTCAAAGGCGCATGGCATATTGGCATAGCAGCTGCACTTCGTTTTCTATTGTTTAAAATGCAACAAAAAAAAAATTAAATAAATAAATAAAAACTTGTTTGTGAATTCTATTCAGTCAGAAATATTCGTTGCCTACTGAATTTTTTCTAAATAGATTTTTATTTTCAACTTACCAAGTGCAAATGCATTGTACTACCCGAGTACAGTTGTTTCTGGCTGGCTCACTTCACTGCAGCGTTGATAATTTGAACTTCTGATGATACTTTGCTTTAGATCGATAAAAAAATTACCATGCGTGAATGCAATGTACTGCCCGTGGACAGTTATCTGGCTCAATTCTCTGCGAAATTATTACAATTTAGACCTAACATATTTGTTTTTTTAGGCCGGTATATACATGTGTCGACATGTAAATTTGCACGTTTTAATGATGTCAGAATTGTGATGAATTCTGAACATACTGCCCCCCGTTGAAAGGATGTAATGCCTTTCAAATATGCAAAATACTATGCGATCTGTTGACAACTCCGCTGATCCACAGAAATATAAGAATGCAGCAGAAGGTAACTAGAGCAATTTCAATGGGAAGAATAATAACTGAGCCCTTTTGGAACAACGCAGAATATAAGCTGAAAGGAGTTCAGTGGAGAGCGAAGAGAGAATGAAAAGAAATAACAAACTTTGTTGTACTATTTTATTTTAGCACTTTAATCGTGCCGTCCTTGAACAGTCGTACATTATATCGTGCTCCACCTTTGGTCTTGAAGCGCTGCTTATGTCTTTTAGACCTTTTAAGTGCCTCCAAAGACACTATAAAGGTTTCGGTGTGTCCCGTTTCGTGATCCATTACTGTTAACTTGAAATCATTGCTGTCCATTGCAACAGGTAGCAGAGTTACGTCCTCTAATATGCTCACCTTAAGTGGTTGGAGTAAAACCTCTTGCGAGACGTCCATCTCAGGGGGTGGAACCTGTGGCATAGCCTCCAAATTAGATGTTCCTAACAAAATTGCTGGTTGATGTAGTACCTCTTGTGAAACGTTCATCCCAGGGGCTGGAACCTCCACCACAGTCTCCAAATTGGATGTTCCTTGCACGGCAGATGGTTGATGATTTGGAGACTGTGGTGGTGAATCGACCACTTCAATGGTGTCCAACTCTTCCAATTGCGGATAGCGAACACGGCTGGCGAATTTAATTTTTCCTAATAAGGCTCTTGACCTTTTTTCTTTTAATTTGTTAAGCTGCTTTTGTAGCTTCCATACTTCCTTGACCTCCTGTTCAATGGTTTTCCCTGGAGTCGGAGGCAATTCAACCTCAATCGTTTTTTCTTCTTTTGGTGATTCCATGTTACAATTTATGAAATTGAAAATCAACTGTGGCTTGAATTGCAAAGTGATCAATATTTAAAGAGGACTAATGGGTAATTTTATCTTGCAAAACAAATTTTTTATAGGCGAAAATTTGTTATCAGTTGTAACAATCTATCATGCCACTTTGTTGCAACAATGCACGTTTGTTCAATTGTGTAAAAAAAATGTGAATTTTAGTTAAATTTTTTGTTAAGTAGATGTGCGTGTATACTTATTGGACATGTAATTGTCTTAATGTTGGATTGGGAGTATGAATTTTGAAATTTTGCTAGGGAGATAAATTTTTATTATTAAGTGTAGCGGTACTTTTGACAACTTTGTATCAAGAATGCGCCTTTTAATAATTTTCTGAGGAATTAGATATTTTGTTTTTTGTTTTTGCGTTTTATATGTGTAACAGCATGCACTCTCGATTTTGGATACCAAATTTTGTGAACTTTTGTTTAAATTTCTTCCCGAGAAAAAAGAGAAAAACAAAAAAAAATATTTATGGTACAAATGGAATGAATAAAAATTAACCTTTAGGTTAGTTCATAAGTGTATGACGTTGAAATACATAAAAAGAATTACTTTCAGTTTGAGAATAAATGTTCTTTTATACAAGACAAAGCCAACTAAAAATTTGGGAATGTCCTTTGGCTTAAAGGAAGGATGATTAGTTTTGTAATAGGTCTTTTCAGCACTCCATTCTGCGTTTTCAAAGTTACGACTCTAACCATCTTATCCATGCCTGGATGAAGTTCAATAATTCGTCCTAATACCCAACGACAGGCTGGTAAATTTGGTTCCATGATAAGAACTAGATCCCCAATTTTAGGATTGGAGGTTGGGTTTTTCCATTATGGTCTATTTTGCAAGGAATTTAGATAATCGTTAGACCATTTGTTCCAGAACTGTTGTTGTAATAATTGTATGTGGTTCCATCTTGTTATTGATGAAATATTTGTCTCAATTATTGGTTCTGGTGGAGTTATCAATGAACTGCCGATTAAAAAATGCCCTGGTGTTAATATATCTAGATCATCTGGATTATCCGAAATAGGGCATAATGGCCTGGAGTTCAAGCAGGCTTCGATTTGAGCCAAAACGGTTGCGAATTCTTCGAACGTCAGTGAAGAATTTCCTAATATGCGCTTTAAATGGAATTTTATCGACTTTACTCCTGCCTCCCATAGTCCTCCAAAATGTGGTGCTGAAGGTGGATTAAAATGCCACCGGGTTCCATCCTGTGCTACCTTTGCTGCCATTTCTTCATTGGCTTGTTTCATGGCATTCTTAATATCCTTTTGCAGGATTTTGTCCGCTCCAACGAAGTTGGTGCCGCAGTCGGAATATATGTCCGTGCAAAGTTCTCGTCGACTAGAAAAGCGTCGAAAACCTGCGATAAAGGCTGATGTGGTTAGATCGGATACCGGCTCTATGTGTATGGCCTTGGTGGCCATGCAAACAAAAATGCATATATAGCCCTTGTAAAAACGATTTCCTCTGTGTTTGGACATTTTCAGATTGATGGGACCAGCGTAATCCACCCCGGTTTGTTGAAAGGGTCTTGATATATTTACCCTTGAAGCAGGTAGGTTCCCCATGATTTGGTTTTTATTTAAAGCAGATTGTTTGAAGCAAATAACACATTTGTGCAAAATATGTTTAACGGTTTGTCGTCCTTGTGGAATCCAGAAATCGTTTCTTAATGTTGACAGAACTAATTGCAAACCTCCATGCAATGTTTTCGTGTGAAAGTGATTGAGTATTAATATTGTCAAGTTGCTTTCTTTCGGCAATATCATTGGATGTTTTTGATTAAAGGGGATGTTGGCGTTTTGAAGTCGGCCACCCACACGCAATAACTCGTCCGGGTCTAAGAATGGATTTAGAGACAAGATGTTGCTTTTGGTAGGTAGTGAAATGCCTGCCTTCAGTTGCTTAATTTCTTTTTCGTATGCAGTCCTTTGAGCTAACTTGATTAACGAATGTTTCGCTTGAATCATTTCGGATGGTTTTAGAAGCAATGAACTGTTACGATGAGTGTTGGAAATGGTCTTCCGACTGTGGTTAATAAATCTGAAGCAATAAGCAATGACACGTTGCAGCTTGACAAATGTTGAGAATTTACAAAACAACTCATTGATGTCTGAATGAGTTGTAGTTAAACAGCTTACTTGCTTTTGCTCAGATTCGATATTATTGTCTGCCAAGGGTTTTGACTGAGGCCAATTTTCTTCAGAGCTCAATAGCCACTGAGGGCCGTGCCACCATATTTTGTGGGAACTTAAAGATGTAGGTTCAATGCCCCTGGAGTTACAATCCGCGGGGTTGTCAACAGACCGTACATGACGCCATGACGGAATATCAATTAGGTTTTGAATTTCAGCAATCCTGTTTGCTACATAGGTTTTGTATTTGTTCGGATGATTGTGAATCCAAGCTAGAACTATAGATGAATCCGTCCAAGCAAATATGGGAAGTTTGTAAAATTCGAGGTCTATTTTAACACGCTTAATAAGCCTAGCTAAAAGTACAGCGCCACATAACTCGAGACGAGGAAGTGTGACAGGTTTAACAGGTGCTATTTTGGATTTTGCTATCAGTAAATTTACATGGACGTTTCCTTCGGGATCTATGGCACGGATGTAAACGGCCACCGAATAGGCTTGATTGGACGCATCGGAAAATCCATGTATTTGGCATGTACATAAGTCACTGGTGGTGCATACCCACCGTGGTATGTGTATTGTGCTGATGGTACTTAATTTTGCCTTAAATTGTCGCCACTGGCGGTCAATGTGCGCAGGAATTTGATCGTCCCATGAGCATCCAGAAAGCCATAAAGCTTGCATCAGAATTTTGGCTGTGACTACGATTGGAGATATCCAACCAAGTGGATCAAAGAGTGAAGCAATTTCTGACAAAACGGAACGCTTTGTAGACATTCGATCTGCAAACTGTTTGTTTTGCAAAGTGAAGTGATCAGTTCCCGGGTGCCAATGGATTCCCAATGTTTTTACAGATTCATCACTTGCGAACCGTAAAGGAAGTTGTACTTCCCTATGTTCTTCTGGGATGCTTGACAAGAGATCCAATGCATTGCTGACCCACTTCCTTAAATTGAATCCTGCTGAAGATAAGAGGTTAATAAGCTGCTTTTGTATTTCCAACGCTTCCTCGATGGAATCTGCACCAGTGAGCAAATCATCAACATAAAAATCCCGTGGTATAATTCTGGAAGCTATAGGATATTTAGCAGCTTCATCGGTGGCTACCTGATGTAAGGTTTTAATTGCTAAATATGGAGCTGGAGTTGTGCCGAATGTAACAGTGGTTAACTTTAAATCTTTGATGGCTTCATTGGGGTGGTTTCTCCAGACAATACTTTGGTAATTTTGATCTGGAGATTGAACGTTTATCATTCGGTACATTTTTTCTATGTCGGCTGACATGGCAAATTTGTACTTTCGTCATCTAAGTAACATTGAGAAGAGTTCGCATTGCAGTACTGGGCCTGTATGCAACTGTTCATTTAGACTTTTCCCATTAGAGGACTTAGCTGAAGCATCGAAGACAACTCGAACTTTGGTAGTTGTACTCTCTTTAATAACGGCGTGGTGAGGAAGATAATAGCATTTATCTTTATTAACTTCCTTGTCAACTGCTGTCATGTGTCCTAATAATTGATACTCATTAATACAGGCTTTATATTCCTGACTAAGCTCAGGATTTTGCTGTAGTTTACGCTCTAAACTATGCAATCTTCGTACAGCCATGCCACGAGAGTCTCCTAAGCTAGGACTTTCATTGAAGAAGGGCAGACGGACTTCGTAGCGGCCGTTTGTGTCTCGAAAATGCGTTTTCTTGTAGAATTCTTCACAATCACGGTCTGCTCTAGATAATTGTCTTCCTGAGACAAATTCTTCGGCTTCCCAAAACCGTCGCAGAAGTTTGTCCAATGAAGACTCTTCCTCGTAATACGCGTTTGCTGTTAATGCAGACGCTTTAGAGATTGTGGAAGTGCTGTTTAGGTTCCCGAAAAGAATCCAACCGAGCGTACTATTTTGCGCGATTGGTGTTCCTGTAGGACCTTTTCGTAATCCTTCTAAGAGGATTTCTCCGTATACGTCCGCTCCTAATAGCAGGTCAATTTTTCCTGGTCTGAAAAATATGGATCGGCGAGTTGCAGATCACGTACATGGCTCCATTCCTTGTTTGGAATGGTGGACGGAGGTAATATGTCTGTGATAGTGTTCACTACAAGAGCATCTATCGTGCTCACCTTATTCGAGGTTGAATAAGGATGTATGTCAATTGTTACTTGTTTTTTGACATACATAGCTTCTGACTTTCCTAAGCCAGTGATTTGTATGGATGTGTTCATAATGGCCAACTGCAGCTTGCGTGCAGCGGCTTGTGTTATGAACGAGACTTGGGAACCTGAGTCAATCAAGGCTCGCAGAGTAAACATGGTACCCTTTCTTGACTGAACTTTAAGCAATGCTGTGGCAAGCAAGGCTTGTGTAGTTGTTACAGATTGACTTGCATGAAGCGAGTGAATATTAAACGTGGAAGGTGATTCACAAGGTTGAACTTGTTCCAGAGAATTTGATGTGGCCATGTGTGAGCTCTGTGTATTTGTGCTATTCCTATGAAGTAAGGAATAATGCTTCCTTCCACATCGTTGGCATGTAAATTTGCTTGAGCAGAACTTTGAATCGTGACCTTTTGAAAGGCAGTTTATACACAAGCTATTTGATGTGACGATTTTAAATTTAGCGTCTACATCCAATTTTACAAATTTGGGGCATTTGTATAAACGATGTTGCTCTTTACAAAGTGTACATCTGTCACCAGATGACGTAAAGTGAGTTGATACTTTTGAAATCTGAGCTGGTTTACTCATTAAATGTGGTTTCGTATCTGCGATTGCTTCTAGAGTTCGGAATCTTTTCTCTAGAAATTTCTTTAAAGATTCAAGGGTGGGAAGTTCGTTTACGCTATTCACTTCTTGCTCCCATAAACGATATGTTTCTGCTGGCAAGCATTGCACTAGCATGTAAATTAAGATTGTATCCCAGTGTTTAGTGGGGACTCCCAATGCTTCTAGTTCGTAAATACATTCGGAAGATTTGTCCAGCACTGTTTTTAGTGCCTTGGCTGACTCTTGTGTCGCTTTAGGTAGATTGAACAGTATTTTTAATTGAGCATTTATTAATACTCGCTTATTGTCATACCTGTTAAGCAATATCTTCCATGCGTTGTCGTAACTCGCGTTGGTCATTGGAAGCTGACGCAACAAATGTTCTGCTTCTCCAGAAATATTTGATTTTAAATAATGCAATTTTTGTACTGGAGATAACGCAGAATTTGTATGCACCAGGGATTGGAATAGATCACGAAACGACCTCCATGACTCATATGACCCTGAGAATCTTGGGATTGTGATGCTAGGCAATCTCAAAAACGAGGAAGATTCATTCTCCGTGTTTGGCTTTGATTCTACTTTTGTTTCGAATGCATCCAGTGCATCTCTGAGAATACCTCGAAACGTGTAGTATTTATTTTCCACACTTGAGAACTGATCGTTGGCAAAATAGTCGTATTTCTGCAATTCGCTATCTTCTAAAGCCTGAGTAGCTTGGATAATCGTATAATGCGTATTCTTATAGTCGGACCAAATTTCGTTTAGGGCGATTAACCGCTCAGAAATAAGTCCTCTCGTTCGTTTTTCTACATCAGTATTTTTGTAGTTATTGAACGATTTTTGGAATATTTGTGGAGAGGTGACTTGGTTAGCGAAAAGTTTTTGAAGTGCAGACATGTTTGAAAAAACCGAGAATATATACCACTAGACTTTAAATCTGGCTGCGAAGGACCATAAAATATTCTGCCCGTAGTTAGAGCGAACACGCAAATAATGAAGAAATGTGATGAAATTTATAACCCTGGTTTAAAGTCAGTATTTTCGTAGCTTAATTCTTCGGTTCACCAAGTTTATTACACTGTAACTCGCACTCCAACTAGATTTTTTAAAATTCAATAAATGCTATAATTTGTAATTAATATATAATATATATGCCTGATAATATTATATCAAAACCACAATTATAATTTAAATTTATCTGTAAAGCTAAATTTAATATTGAATAAATGTGAAAGAATAAGTAAGATTAAATTAAATTTATGTTTAGAAAATTTTAATGTATCTGACAATGTACTCACCAGCTCAGTATTAGGCACTCGATCAAATTGGTTTTCTAATTTATTGAGGTTTGGAATTGGACTATTCTTTATTCTAGTGGATATCCAGAATAAAGTGAGGTTACTAATTCTGACTGCAGTCGATACTCACAGAAAGAATCTTTATTCGGTCGAGACCCGTAATAAAGTGGTTTAAATTAGTAAATATCTTATTCGGTCGATACCCGCAACAAGAATCTTTATTCGGTCGAGAACCGTAATAAAGAGGTTTATGTTAGTAAATTTCTTATTCGGTCGATACCCGCAATAAGAATCTTTATTCGGTCGAGACCCGTAATAAAGTGGTTTATGTTAGTAAATTTCTTATTCGGTCGATACCCGCAATAAGAATCTTTATTCGGTCGAGACCCGTAATAAAGTGGTTTATGTTAGTAAATTTCTTATTCGGTCGATACCCGCAATAAGAATCTTTATTCGGTCGAGACCCGTAATAAAGTGGTTTATGTTAGTAAATTTCTTATTCGGTCGATACCCGCAATAAGAATCTTTATTCGGTCGAGACCCGTAATAAAGTGGTTTATGTTAGTAAATTTCTTATTCGGTCGATACCCGCAATAAGAATCTTTATTCGGTCGAGACCCGTAATAAAGTGGTTTATGTTAGTAAATTTCTTATTCGGTCGATACCCGCAATAAGAATCTTTATTCGGTCGAGACCCGTAATAAAGTGGTTTATGTTAGTAAAATTTATAGCACTTAGAAATCACACTGGGAAATGTTAATAAAATTTAGAGCACTTGGAAATAACACTAGGAATTAGAATACCAACTTGATCACTGCACTGCCAAACTGCAAAAGAGAACGAGTCAAGTCAGATTCTGATTTATATAGCCATGGGTTGCTCATGGCACCAAAGAACGGCATTCAAAGGCGCATGGCATATTGGCATAGCAGCTGCACTTCGTTTTCTATTGTTTAAAATGCAACAAAAGAAAAAAAAATTAAATAAATAAATAAAAACTTGTTTGTGAATTCTATTCAGTCAGAAATATTCGTTGCCTACTGAATTTTTTCTAAATAGATTTTTATTTTCAACTTACCAAGTGCAAATGCATTGTACTACCCGAGTACAGTTGTTTCTGGCTGGCTCACTTCACTGCAGCGTTGATAATTTGAACTTCTGATGATAATTTGCTTTAGATCGATAAAAAAAATTACCATGCGTGAATGCAATGTACTGCCCGTGGACAGTTATCTGGCTCATTTCTCTGCGAAATTATTACAATTTAGACCTAACATATTTGTTTTTTTAGGCCGGTATATACATGTGTCGACATGTAAATTTGCACGTTTTAATGATGTCAGAATTGTGATGAATTCTGAACAGTTTTCCTTTATAGTCTCGCCGCATGCTGTTACTAGTAACTACAAGTATAAGTCAAAATATTCTTTCAACCCACACATCTAAATTTCAACGGATAAAATTACATGCGTATGTCATTTTGTGCATACTACCGGTGAGTTATTTTTATGTTGTCCTCACCGTATTCCAATAAAATAAATAAATAAGAAATATAAAAAAAATAGGATATATGTGGATAAACAAGTTCATATCATAAATAAAATAATAACGTACCGATTTAATGACAATTAAATAATATGAGTAGCACTACACTTTCGAAAAATCGAAAAAAAACTTATCTGAATGAAAAAACTTGTGACACCGGGAAACATGTTATCTCTTGCTGCCCTTGCGCGAATAAGTGGACAGTTTGGTAAATATTATTGGTGTCAATAATACGATAACAAATGGAGTGCTAAAGCCAGTAAATTTCGAATTAAGAGCAGAATGTTATTTTACCCCTTTATGGCATTTTGTACGTACTTCCTCTACATAAGTTTTTATCCCTTGTTATGTGGGAAACAAAATCTTCGAGTTCATAGAATATTTTGCACAGAGGTTTAGCCAAGGATCAGGCACAGTGAGAGATGCAAAACCGGTGTTTGAGAAGTGCGTGGAAAACGAGAATTTGAGGCGAATCTAGCAGCTAAAATGCTAGCTTTATCCAGGGATTCAACAACCACTGCACCGTTATTAAGTAGTGAACCCAATAAACAATTTATACTTTATTATGGCCACGGGAATTTCCTCACAAATCTTCATTAAAGACACTGTTTTAAAATTATTCTTAAAAATGTTGTGCGAGCACTGTATAAAGGGGAAATCCCTTGCTCAATTGAAGTCGCAAACAAATGGTTTTATAAGTGTTTTAATTTAATTTTTAAATACCTTTACGAAACTCTTCGACAACTAAATTGCTCTGGGAGCTAAATTGTTTTAAAAAGCCGTTGAAAGATTTGTTTGGAACTAGTATAAAATACTTATAGAATAAATTAGTTACCGGCGCAAAACTGTTTTATAAGAGGTTCGGAAAGAGTTCTTAGTGCTACCTTATAAAACAATTTAGCAACGAAACTCATTAGGAAAAATCGCTACCTCTGTAAAACATTTTAGTTTTCGTGTAGCTCCCGTGTATTTTCGTGCAACTAAGTAGCTACAAAAATGTTCTATTGAAATTGTTCCTGAATGTTTTGAACAGGGACCATAAATCTTTCCTACTTTTTCGGCTTGCCTTTGCCTAACATTTTGGTCAAAAAGAAGTTTCTCTCTCTGAATATTGGAATTACAGGTGTTCCGTGCAGTCTTGTAGACTTGTTCAGTTCCGGACATGGATACAATTGGTAGACGCGAAAAGTAGTCTCTTTCGCTTTTATTGCTTGGTTGCACTTATTGTTAAACCAAGAGCGATTTTTCTGTTGTTGAAGAAGAAGAATTGAAATTATCTAACAACTTACACAAAAGTTTTCTATGGTCGATACTATCAAATGCCTTAGAGAATTCAAGTAAAGTTAGGATACAAATCTTACCACTATCCAAGGCTATTAGGATATCAGTACTTACTTTGAGTAAGGCTTTGTCGCTACCATCGAAACCAGATCGAAGGCCAGACTGCCACTCACAGATTAAGTTGTTAATTTTCAGATAATCTTGTTAGAATTGAGCCTATCAGCATAAAGTACTCACATAGAATAACGAAATTACTGGTTATCTGATTCCTTAATGTTTTATATAACCTATGACTGCACTGTAAGAAATAATAGGACTATTCCCTAAATTTAAGACACGTTCCTTAAAAATTAATATAATTTTCTCTGATATAAAGGGAAGGGATTTAGGTATTTGGAAACAGAAAACCTATAAAGTACGTAAAATTCCCGAAATGTTAAGCTCTCTTCGATATAAGGCAGAGAACATTTAATAGATAAGGTATTATACTAAATTTATTATGGAAATATATTTTCGTTTATATAATTCACACATTGTTTTTGAAAACATGCCATATATTGTATTTCAATATTCCAGCGCACCAACATAACTTTCGTACTATTTAGACGTATGGGCCCTAAAAAAGAGCTATTCAGCTCATTCTCATGTTTTTAAAGGGGGTCCTATCACTAATGGTGGAATTGAATGCGCGTGCCCAGCGCACCAACATAACTTTCGTACTATTTAGACGTATGGGCCCTAAAAAAGAGCTATTCAGCTCATTCTCATGTTTTTAAAGGGGGTCCTATCACTAATGGTGGAGCGTGTTTCTATCACCTATTCCCCACATTTTAGGGAATAACCCTTGCATTTTAGGGGGGGGGGGACAAAACAAAATTTTAAATTCCCTACATTTTAGGGAATGTTCCGTACATTTTAGGGAATTTTCCGTACATTTTAGGGAATATTCCCTACATTTCAGGGAAAGTAATAAAAGAAAATTTGGAATTTCCTACATTTTAGGAAATATTCCCTAAATTTTAGGGGAAAAACAAGAATTCCCTACATTTGAAGGAGATAAACCTAATTACGTTTTACGGATTATAACCTAAACTACATTTTCCAATGTGAAGCTTTCCCTAATCTTATCGACAAATACCTAACCTTTATGGCACAAACTGTTACCATTCACTTTAAGGAATTATTTTTACTGTGAAAGCGCTGATATTGCCAGTAAAGAAATTCACGTTCTGCAATCAAAGAACGGTTTTCAGTAGTCACTCATGGACAAGTGTATGCATTAATTATTTTTATCCTAACTGGGACATATTTATTGAATATATAATTTATTAACGTAGTAAAGCACTTCACTTTGTTATCAATCGAGCTCAACTGCTATATTAAATCCAATGGCGTAACAGAGCACTCCTCAAATAGCGCTTCTGAGTATGAATATAGGCACAGAATCAAAAAGTCCTCTTAGGATCAATTAGATCTAGCTCCAAATCATAGCATAAGAATAAGATGCCATGATCCAGAATACTAGGTAGTGTTAACTGACTGTTAAATAATACACTAGAGTAGTCACTATTTAAGAATAGTTCTCATTGTGATTGATTGTATGTACGAAAATACGTGGCTACGCTAAGGTCTGCGGATTGCATATCAAAGAAAAATGATTCAGCAATGTTATTCATAACTTTCAGCTAAACATTAAAGTCCTACAATCGCATGCTCAAACCGTTGAATGATCGTAGATAAAGTGCTTATAAAATGCGCGAAATTTCCAGCGGTTTAAGTTTTAGGTTGACAATAAACTGCAAATAGAACACATTTTTGCATGCCAATGACCACTTCAATGCAAATAAAATCCAATGCCCCAGAATTGGAGCAAGCAATAACTCTAGCCTTTAGCTTGTTAGTAATATAAATGGCAGCCCCATGCGATCACAGCAGTCACCCCTGAATAAGTTGTAACCATCAAACGAGACTAAAGAAGAAGGGATTTCGGAATGCAACCACGATTCACTTACAAGGATCGCATGTAAATTGGACACTGAAAACATCATTCAACTCACCAAGTTTCGCACGTATACTACGAGCATTGATATGACTAACATTAAAACTTTTAGAGTGATTACAAAATATCTTCAGTAAGGCTTCCAGTTTATCAAGAGGATTAGAGTTATCCAAGATTCATGAAATACAGGCCACAAACAGTACGAAATAAGAGTCAAATCGATGCTAATTCAGGTAACGAAAGATAATAAATATAAAGTTCACATGCAGCATACACACAAGAAAAGTTTACAAGCAATTGAATCCATGATATACAGTTAAAGGTAGATAGAAGTTATTACTAAATTCAATGCAAGACTGCAAACAATTGAAAAACAAAAAAGAAATATAAATAAAAACATAAAAAAAAAATCAACTGTATATGTAAAAAATTTAAGTGTTAGTAAACTGGACATATAATTGTAAAATACTTGTTCCCCGACCTAATACAGGTGCACAACGAGGCGTGGCGAGGCTAGGCAGATGAGCAGGGCGAGGTGGAAATACATCTCGAGATGTAGTTTTCACAACAAGGCGTTAAGTTTCTTGGTAAATCGCGAAGTGAGAGTATAAATTTTATCATCAGATTCTGAAGAAGAAATTTTTTGTTTGTCAAGTAATGCAACTATATTGCATTTTTCATATAAGTGTATTTTCCTCTTTTTTAATTGCCCCGCGATAAATATGAAATGTCTGGAATTTGGTGCATATCATCATCTATACGAAGATTTACGAACTGATCCTGATAGATTCTTCCTTCAATTATATTAAGGACAGATTTCAACATAAACACACAAACAAAATTGCCAAAATTTCCATTCTAAGGAAATAAAATTAAACATTTTCTGTTTTCCCTACCCTTTTTGCAGTTTTTCTTGCGTGACCCCAAATAACAAGCTATTAGATTTTGGGGAATTCCATCATCCACATATATGAAGACTTACCTACTGATCCTCATGGATTCTTTCAGTATACGAGAATGAGTAAAGAGCCCTCCAATTTTATCAAAGAAAAAACCTATAAGGATATGCCAGCTATTAAAATTAGCGCGCTGCCCTTGATAAAAAATGAAAAATTTCATTCTCGAGCGAGGTACATCGAGGTGTCTCGCGACAACGCGCATTGGCACAGCGTTGTTATGAACACTCTCATAGTACAGCATGCAATCATTTTATTTCTTCGACTCTTTATATAGACACATAACCAATACTATTGAGCTTTAGCGGCTTTCCATATTTTTTTAGTGTAGAAAAAACATCAGTGTATTGGGACAATTCATGCTTAATCACCTTAGGCATATTTCTCACGATTTCCAGCGGATTTTCTTCATCTATCTGAGCGATTCCTCTAATAACATATCACAGAGCCTAGCACGCCGCTGAAAGTTGTCACAGTTCCTAGTCAAAACATCATTCTTACATTTAAGATCTTTCAGTTCTATTTCTCCCTCACGTTTTTCATCCTTCCTCATTCTGACATTTCATCGGTAGACTTTTTTTATTCTGGTGGCGCATATTTTTTTTTTCTTCTATTTTTGTAACATAACAGGTTCAAAAGTTTATCAAAATTTCTCGGGTTCATAAATAAAAAATATCCCTACAAACTTTTCAAATAAGTTCATAACATCATTCTTGAAATTATCTAATATTTCCACCAACTAAATAAAGCAATAAATTCTCCGACATACACTTGGTCCAGCATTCTCCTGTGAAAAATCACATAAATAAGTGAATATGCAAGTGTGGCAACTAAAGTGGCTATGCCGAGAGGAAAATAACTGGCTACATATGACCTGCATAAGATCTACAAAAATAGTTTTCCACTTTGATAGCTCCACTTTTATGTAAGATAATGGCTCGTAATTTGTATTCTGAATGTGGAAGCACATGCAATTACATTGTGCATGCAAAGCAGGTGATAAACAACTTTTTCCCAAAAGATTAATATTTCTCTTGAATGCATGCGGGAGTGGATGTTTGTAAAAGAAATTGTTTAAAAATATTTGCTTTATTCGAGAGACTTAATTATTATAAAACAAAATTTAAATTAAGAATAACATGCCAACAAAAAGCAATATTATAGCGAGTGGAATCTTTAGAGATTTCAGTAATTTATGGAAATTTGGTGGGAGCTAGAGGAGGCTTTTGTAATTCATGTTCGTTCTAACAATATCGACGCATTCCTGAATATTCATTGTTCTCGCATTTTGATCGATTAGATTTTTGCTAAATTAGTGTGGAGCGTAGAAAAGTTTGTTTAGTTTTTTATCTTGTTAAAATTCTTAATATCAAAATTTGGAAATTATATCGTGAAAACTTGTTAATGTTTAAATTATTACTACTTTGGAAAATCTGATTGTCTGTAAAGAAATCGCTGTTTATATAGTAATAGTCCTTATTCAGTTTTCGAATAATACAAAAACATAAAGGGCACAGGTAAAGATCAACGCAAGTCACATTTACTTATAACTGTGATATTTAATATTAAGAATTTAAAGACTTATTATTCAACGCAATTTAATTTTTAAAGGTTCTTCGAAGAAAAGAAAAACTTAAAAGAATATCTTAAATAAAATAATAAAAAAATTAAGTATTTCAACAAAAATACATACAAAAACAATAAAATTGAAAGTTTTCAATCAAAGATGTGACTGACAAGAGCAAACTTTTATTTATTAGGCCGATGAATTGTATTGATGTGGAAGAAGTATTATCTCTGATGAAAGAGGACACAGCACCTGGTCTTGATGGAACAAGAGTAAAAGACGTGAAAATTATCAAAGATATAGTCACTGAACCATTAACGAGAATAATTAATAATTGTATTGAGAGTGGAGAATTTACAGGTTGTCTGAAAACTACTTGTATATACTACCAATCTTCAGAGAATGCGATAAAAGTGATGCTAATAGTTATCGTCCTATATCGCTCTTTAATGTTCTCAGTGATATGTGAAACACTAATTCATAATCAAATAACAGCTTTTATACAATCCAACGGAGGTTTTGATAAAAGACAATATGGATTCCAAAAGCATAGCAACACCACAACACTATCATGACGGATGTAATTGAATACATTAACAAAGAACTAGATGTCGGTAACTATGTCAAAAACTATGGAAAAAACTAAAATGATATATAAGATAAGAAATAGTATGAAAAAGTCCAACATGAACTTAATAGAGCATAGAGAGATCTAACAGCGGTTTTTATGTGGGCCATACTATTTTCTTGACAAAAGCCTTGAAAAGTTTCAAAAGTATAAGCCGCTCCTCGATCATTAATCACTTGCAGAGGAAGACCAAAATATTTAGAAATATCTGCCAATATGCGGATGACATATTGAGTACGCGTATTTCTAACCACCACTTAGTAGAATGAAGTTACTAAATGAGTCAATAAATCAAATTGGTATTTCCAATGGAGCTCTTCGGATATGGTCCAAGGTGGTCCATATGTATCGTGTGAAAAGGCCTTGATTCGCTCTCCCGAACGAACAGTTCATTTCTATTTTCATTCTTATAATTTTTATTATGAAGGCAATCTAGACAGCCGTTGATAGATTATTTTACTATTGCTCGAATGAAAAGGTCTTCTTGATTAATTCAATTCGTTTATTGCCAAGTTGTTCACTGTCGTTGTGTGCTGATCTAATAATTGGCCAAAGTACTCCACGTGGTACTTGTTCTGTCTTTTTAAAGACTGTGTTGCCTTTGATTTGGTATTCCTTGTTGTAATGTTTTTCCCTATCACGACTTACAATGATTCCATTCAAGATTTCTATTATTTTCCGGATTTTAGTGTTTTGTAGTTGTAAAACGGCGACCCAGTCTGATTCGTCCATATCAACTAACACGACTTTCTGTGATACCTTTTCAACCGGTGGATGTATAGAGCAGTAGATACTTCACTCACAGCATTCACTAGAAAAGATAATATGTGGGCAAATCCTAGAATATGTTGAATGAAATAAAATGCTGCCAGCATGCAGTCAGGTTTCCGCGCAAATAAAAAAATGCGAAACAGCATATTAAAGGTTTCTACGCATCTGCGGAAAAGCGTGGATAAGGGTGAGGTCGGCATTGTCGTGCTACTTGACTGTTTTAAGTCTTTTGACAGCGTTAACCACTCAAGGGTACTCTTGAAGTTATTCAATATTTTTGGTTTCTCCTAGTCGGCTTTTAACTTGATCAAAAGCTTCCGCACGGGAAGATGCCAACAAGTTCGTTATAACGAGTCTGATCCAGACTTATTACCTGTACTTCTTGGCGTTCCTCAGAGGTCGGTGTGAGGACAATTATTGTTCAGCTTATACATCAATGACTTACCTAGTCTTATCCAACAAGTCAACAACCACTTATACGCCGACGATGTCCAGTTATACAGTAGTGAACCGATTTGGTTATTCGAGGATTGCTTGGAGCGGGTTAATGAAGATCCTGCCAGAATCTATGCCTGGTATCTAGCGACTGACCTAATCCTTATTCCTGACAAGTCTCAATGTCTAATATTGGATGGTGGTACTTTGGCCAGACCTATCCCCTCCGTATTTCTAGGGGAACAAGCTTTAACATATGTTGATGAAGTGACAAATCTTGGAATAAGGCTCAATGCAGATATGAAACGTTATGGTTATGTAAGATCGGTTCTGGGAAAAATTAATTATGCGCTACGCAGGTTCTGGTTGTCCGCTCAAATTCTAAGTTCAAACACCAAACTGAAGCTCATCAAAGCTCTGAATTTGCCACATTTTACCTTTGGGAGCCTGATCTTCCCGAGATTAGACTCTACCTGCCTGCGCAGAATCAACGATGCTTTCAATGATTGTGTGAGGTTCGCCTTCGGTCTTCGTAGATTTGACCACGTTTCTGGCTTTAACATTAGGTCAGTCGGATGATGTCGAGATATATACTTAAAACGCAGGTCACTTTGCTTCCTCCATAAGCTCATTAATATGGGACAAACTGAATACTTTGCGAATAATATCAAACTCCTGAAATCGTCACGCCATTGTAATATTCTAATTCCTTGTTATCGTAGAATTGTTCAAGAGGGCTCCTACTTTGTTGAAGCGACAAGAACGTAGAATTCTTTACCGTGCTCTATCCAGAGTGAGTGGGTGCATTCAAGATAAAATTATTAACTATATAATGTGTTTCTTTCAATGATACTGCTACTTTTTCGGCTATTTCCTTTAGTTTTGTTTAATTTTAAGTGTTTGTAAACAATTATTATTTGTAACATCATTAACTTTATTTTATATAATTTGTTTAATTCCACACAGCCGGAACACCAGATCTAAATAATAGGGACTTTTAATAAAAAATGCCCGAGCGATAACTTTAAGACGTTTAATGATTAATTTTCTTTATTTGACATTTATTTCGATGTTCTTATGTTTCGTATTTCAAGGCTGACATGACTCTATACAGAATTACTGTAGCAATGAACAATGCAAAGTAGTTATCATGATTAACAGTTAAAGCGATAGATTTATGCAGATGAAATACATATCAATAGATAGGTTAACATCATCCCCCGCCTCGTGTGCAGGACGAAACTGTCAAGTTGATTAAAGTTCTTGAATCCTAGAGGAAGAGGCCGACCGCCCTGAGGACTCCGTGTGATGGTCGTCCGCCTCGGATATAGGTAAAGCACATACCTTGCTGATTGGTCGTTTAAGGATATTAGTTTTTGTTTGTATAGTGACGACGCGCTCGAGATTGTCTGCTCCATAGTGAACTTCGTGAACACGTCCTGGGGCCCAATGGGATGGGGGTAGATGATCAGCACGAAGTAGAACGAGATGTCCGGATTTAAAATTTGGTTGTTGTATCTATGATTGTTTTAATTCCTTGTCAACACCAATAAATGTTGTTCCATTGTCACTATAAATTTTTCGACAAAGTCCACGTCTTGAAATAAATCGTTTGTAGGCAGCAATAAACGCATTTGTTGTTAGGTCTGATACGAGTCCCAGGTGTATGGCTTTAGTAGCCATGTATACAAATAGGGCGATGTAAGCTTTGTGTGCAGTTCTTCTTCGGCTTGATCCATATCGCACAAGTATTGGCACTGAGGTCCTTTGACGAAAACAAGGAATACAGCGATGTATGAATCGACGCACTAAGTCTCTGGCTCCTATTATCCAAAACCGTTGTCATATGAAGCTAATTGTAAGCTGTATGCCGCCATGCATAGTATTTTGATGACTGTCCGCTTTTATAAGAGAGCTGAGTGACCTTTGTTTTGGCAGAAGAAAAGAGTGCTTGGTTCCCTCTTGGAGTTGAGAATGCTAAAAATGACCACCTACTCGAATAATTTTAACGAAGGATCATAAAGCGGTGAAAATCGGATTAACGTACTGCTTTGATGAATTGGATGGTTTTTTGATAAATGCTGGTAAACTTTTGCGAAACCGATTTTTTGTTCACATCATATCCAAAAGGTTAGCGCATTGTTAATTTCATGTACGGAAAGAGATCCATTGTAGCGGCTGCTCTTCATAGTTTTACATTTATATATGAACCGGTGAAACCAGGCAATGACACGTAATAACTTCTTAAGTGATGAAAATTCGTAAATGAGATGAAACCGACCATTGTTCACAGTTGTTGCGACCACTAGTATGCGCACCTCTGAGTCGGAAATTGAAGACTGATGGAAAATTACTGGTGATTTCGGCCAAGTTGAGGACTGCGATTTAAGCTACGGCGGTCCTTCCCACTACAGTTTATTACGCGGAAGATCTGCAGGTAATACTCCACGTGCAGCAATCAGCTGGATTATTGGACGATGGTACGTGATTCCATTTAACAGATGGTATCAACTCGAGGATTTGACTTACTCGGTTGGCTACAAATGTCTTCCATTTTGAAGGATGAGAGTGATGCCAAGCTAAAACAGTTAGCGAGTCAGTCCAACAATAAGTTGTTATGTTTTGCGCCCCCATGAGCTCAAGTCTGGGGATGGTTAATTTCTTAATCGGAGCAAGTTTTGTTTTTACGCACAGCAATGATATTTGAATATTTCCTGGGTTGTGAATTGTTCTGAAGTAGACTACAGCTGAGTAAGCCATCTCACTCGCATCAGAGAAGGCGTGAAACGCATAAGGAAGATTCATGGACTGAAGTCCGGTCCATCTGGGTACATAGATTTCCTCTAGTAGTACTAGTTGACGTCAATAGCTAAGCCAATCCTTTACAATGTTTCCAGGTAATGGTGTATCCCATTCAAGCTTCAGAAGCCAAAGCCTCTGAAACATATTTTTGGCTATAAGAATTGCCGGTGCTAAAAATCCTAATGGATCATTGAGTTTCGAAATATCCGAAAGAGGGTTTCTTTTTGTAATGACGTCTGAAGGATCAGAAATGTTGACCTTAATTTGAAAATTGTCTGAATGCGGGTTCCATTGCAAACCAAGGGTTTTTACAGTTTCATCCATGTTGAATTTAAGGAAAGGGCTCATTTTCTCTAGTTTCTACAGGCTCTAATAGTTCAGAACAGTTTGCTGACCACTTGTGAAGACGAAAGCCCCCAGCATTGAGAATGCTGATTAGATCCCTTTGTAGAGAGAGTGCTGATTCTACATTTTCGGCTCCTGGCAGTACATCATCTACATAAAAATCGTTGAGGATGATGTTCGATGCTTGCGGGTAATTTACGCGTTCGTCCTCAGCTAACTGTAGCAACGTTCGTATAGATAGAAATGGAGCTGAAGGCATCCCATTAGTTACTGTGTGCAGCTTAAAATTCTGAATGGGCGCAAAGGTGGACCCTCGCCACACAATTCTTTGAAGGTTGCAATCACTTTGATGAACTTCAATTTGGCGAAACATCATCTTAATGTCAGCAGAAAATACCAATTCACGTTTTCTCCACCGTAGAACTATAGCTCGTAGATCACTTTGCAGTTAGGGACCGGGTAATAAGCACTCATTCAATACCATACCGTTTCTACTCCTGCCTAAACCATTAAAGACGACCCGGAGCTTAGTACTCGAAATACTCTCGTTCAACACTCCATGATGTGGCATATAAAATTCTGGAAATACTTCATTGGACTTATGAGTATTGCCTACAGCTTGTCTCTCTAAAAACAAGTGAATATTTTAAATCCGGGCGAATGAGTAGTCGCACTATGTATCTCCCATCTTTATTTCGTTCTGTAGTATCCTTGTAGAATTGTTCGCAATATATGTCTTTTTCAGACCAAATAGGGCAGGTAATTTTGCTTCTTCCAATTCCCAAAATTTTCTTATTAATCGGTCTAAGTGGAGACTAGCATCTTCATTGATGTAAGTGTGAAGACCTTAGATGGTTTGTTGGTATTGTGCGTGATTCTTTTCTTGAGTCATTAGTCCAAAAATCACCCAACGTAGAGTGGTGTTTTGTGCGGCAGGAAATCCTTTTCGAAGTCCATCGAGAAGAATTGAGTGATAGATGACCGCACCAATAATGGAGGTATTATAAAAGTTAGGATCTACCAACTCCAATTCTTGTAAGTGAGAATAGTTGGCATTTAAGAGTTTTCTAGGAGCCGATAGTCTCGCCAATTTGATTAGAACCAAAGCTTTGGCGTCAATGATGAAGTCGGAATTTATAGAAGAGCCGATTTGAAGCTGTACCGTATATTTGACGAAACCAGCATCTATTACACCTATGCCCTTAATGGGTATGTTTACCCTTTTCTTATGTAATCCGAGATTTGAAACAACACTAGCGGACACAAACGTATCCTGAGAGCCCTGATCCAGAAGTGCTCGTACTGTTACCTTTTTTCCGTTGGACGATCGAAGTATTACGATTGTTGTAGCAACCAAAATCGTCGAAGGAGAAGCTTATCCAATATCTGCACCGAGCCCAGTTAGAGATTTTGATGAAGAAGAGCGTTAAAGTTTTGTTGGTATTGACGAATTTTCGCCCGTAATAGGTGAGTTTTGCTTATGCATTCTGGCTGTAGATTGAGAAACTTCTTGTATATAGTGCGACATCGAGTGATTTGGTTGCTGGCAATATTTGCAGCGATTAGAAGAAGGGCAGTTACATAAGTGTGACTTGGCCGAAGACAGTTAAGGCATAGCTTTTCTTTGGTCACGAATTCCCGCCTTTGAGCCACGGTTTTTTGTCTAAAATACGGTCAAAATAATAGCAAATGCTTGGAGACATTTCCCAAAATTCGTGGTTTCATGCGCTTTTACAGCAGGAGTGTACCTGTTAACTAACTTGGAAGTATTAGGTTTCATTTGATCGAACTTCTTTGGAGTGCTTGCGTTTACAGCTTCTAGTGTGGTCAATCGATGTTGAAGAAAAGTATAGAGTGCTTCAAACGTAGGAGGAACATTATCTGAACTGAGTGAATTTTCCCAATCCTTTCTTGTACATAGATCAAGTTTTTGGATAGTTATGAAGACTAACCAGTCGTCCCAGAATTTGACGGGTCGGTTTAATGAGTTTAGAGCAGCGACCGCTTCCAATAGTACCATCATAAAATTTCCCAAGCTCATATGGGGATTCAAATCGCACGGATGGCAGTGAAGTCAATAATTGTAGATTCGAGTTTACGAGCAACCTTTCATTCCGATATCTACCACATAGAAGTTCCCACGCAGAATTATAGTTTGATTCAGTGATCGCCGTATTCCATATTATTAGCTCTGCTTGACCATAGAGGCTGGTTTTTAAATAATATAGCTTTTGAGTTCCAGAAAGCTCTGGATTTGAATCGATAAGGCTTTTGAATAGGTCATGAAAAGCAGGCCACTCCCTTAGATCTCCCCCGAAGCGAGGAATTTGTAGTTTCGGCAAAGCAGCCATAAGATGGTTCGAAGTTATTAACGGAGTTGTACTTCCATTTTGAGCTTTCGGCTTAAAAGTGCTTAGCGTCTCTTTTAGAACAGCGGAATGCTCACAAAATTTAATTTCAATACTCTCAAAAATATTATTTTTAAAATAAGCTTCATTGCGATCTTCTTTCGTAGCAAAGTTAATAATGCCATCATGTAAGTCTTGGAAGTTTTCCCAATACTTTTCAAGAAGATCAAGTCGTGCTTGTAGGAAATTTTCTGTAATCTTCTCTTTACTAGTTCTAGCAGTGTTAGTGATAAAATTATTAATATTTGTACGCAATGATTCCTGTGTGTTCAAACCAACATTAAATAGCCACCTGGAAGTAAAATAGTTTAAAAGTTTCTAATTCCATTTTTTTCTAATCATTGAAAATAGGTTGGGAACGAAATGATGTACACCTACCTACAAGCACATCGATAAGGCAGTTTTTAGTGGAGATAACAATCAACACCTCATGGCTACATTCTACACAAACAAATCCAGGACACAATCTGTTGATTATTCAAGCCTTTTTGAATAATAATTCTCTATGTTGTTTATTCAAGCCTTTTTGAATAATAATTCTGCTATTTGCAAGCGAAGTTATGGACTGTATACTACCCGGGAAGATAAATGATAAAATGACTCACTGGTTGACGATTGTAAAAACAGAGAGAGTTTTATTCAGTACTCTTCTATATATATAATTTTACAAAGCAGTGCTGACAAAATGCAAAATAAAAATGCAATACCAAAGTATAAGTTACAATTTCGAAATTATGACATCTTACAAGTTAAGCTTTAAGTTGAGTTCACATAATGTTTCTTCGAAAACAAATTGAGTCTTTAATTGAAAATTTATAAATGCTAAATTCTAACACAATCCAATAGGAGGAAAGTAACTTGTCTTCTATAACAGTGCGCGAATCAAATGGAATTAGATTAAGTCATCTGTACATTTAAATGTATCTTTAAAATAGCAAATTAGCAATATTTTAATAGGTAACTTATTGTATAATTATAATCTTAATAACCTTAGCTAGGAAATATTAGGAACGGCAACAAAAAATGCTCAAAATTCCAGTTGCGTTGCACAGCTGCTAGGCTCAATGTACTCTTCTGACCTACGCACAGCTGCTAAGGTCAACGGACTTTTATGTTGCTACCTGCGCACAGCTGCTAAGGTCAACGTACTTTGGTTACTATGCGCAATGTAAAATAATTTGTTGGAGCCGTGCGCAATTCAGAGGCAATATAAGTCGCAGGCCAACTTGAATCTTTCTCTTTTAGTATCCAGCTTTTATAGATTGCGCATCATTTGGAATTCGACTTGGCTAGTGTAATAAAATATAATTATTAGCGACTTATTCTGGGTCTCGACTGGAATAAATTCTACTAACATAATAACTTTATCTTGCGTAGCGACTGAGATAAAGATATTTATTCTGAGTCTCGACTGGAATAAATCTTACTAACTCAACAACTTTATCTTGAGTACCGACTGAAATAAAGATATTTCTTCTGAGTGTCGACTGGAATCAATTCTACTAACATAACAATTTTATCTTGGGTATCGACTGAGATAAAGATACATATTCTGGGTCTCGACTGGAATAGATTTTACTAACTCAATACCTTTATCTTGGGTAGCGACTGAGATAAAGATAGTTATTCTGGGTAGCGACTAGACCAACTCAAACCTTTATCTTGGGTCTCGACTGAGATAAAGATATTTATTCTGGGTACCGACTAGAAAAACACGACTAATCCAACTTTACTTTGGGTCTCGACTGAAGTAAAGTATCTTGTTCCGGGGAACGACTAGAACAAGAATTCTACTAACCAAATTATCCCTTTGCTTTGGGTCTCGACTGAAGTAAAGTATCTTGTTCCGAGGAACGACTAGAACAAGATAATCACTAACTATTTAATTACCAACATAAGGTCGATTCCATAGTTTTATACTGGTGAGTACATTTTTTAATTAATCATATATTATAGTTCATATTGATTAATATATTTATATATATATACATACATATATATACCATTGGTCAAAGTTGTCTCAGCTTTGACAGTATTGTATTGAAATTAAAATTATTATTGTGTAGTGAGTAAGCGACTTTTTTAAATCAATTGAAGTTTAGTTCTTAAGTGTCGTGAAATTGAATTCTGTTAATTTTAGTTCTAGTTGTAATTTTGTACATAAGTTTTACGTGCGTCCAATAAACCACTGAGTATAAAATATTCCCCGGCGTTATTATTTACAGTCCACATCATTATTAATATTTTTTTTTAGTGTTCTCATTGGGCAGAACACTGTGTCTCCAAGAATTTCAACATTTTACTGACAATATATAAATAAGTTGGAACAGACTTACTTGCCAAAGTATCTCCAGTATAGATTCTCAACGAAGCTGACGAAATGTTGTTCCCTTTCACTTCACTGCAGTTGAACGTATGTATGCATGTAGCTATGCGTATATGAATGTATGTATATACATATAATGATATCACCAACTGCAATTCAAGTAAGCACCTTTATCCAAATTGAACTTGTATTGTACAAAAGTGAACTTTTAACACTTGAAGCACTAATTTTTTCTACTACTTTGGTTCAATAGATTAAAGTACTTTTATTTGAAGTTAAAGTTTAAACGTATTATCATAAAGTCACTTTCTCTGGGAATAGTTACTGAACTGCAAGTTTCCCGATTAGAAACGAGCCTCCCGTTAGTCAGTATCACCCGTCCTTCCTGACTTAACTTGCAAATTCTAGCAAATTCCGATTTTAAATGATTTCGAGACTTATTTATTCACGTACACGTTTATTGTCCCGGGTTTCGGCACCATAGTTTACTTCTACGCAGCCGGAAGACTAGATCTAAATAAAAAAATGCACGAGCGATAACTTTAAGACGTTTAATACTTTTAATAATTAATTTTCTTTTTTTGGCATTTATTTCGACGTTCTTTTGTTTCGTATTTCAAGGCTGAGATGACTCTATACAAAATTACAGTAGCAATGAACAATGCAAAGTAGTTATCATGATTAACAGTAAAAGCGATAGATTTATCCAGATGAAATATATATATAAATAGATAGGTTTACTTAGGCAGTAACACAATTAGATCTACTTCTTTTGTTTAGTATGTAATTTGGTACTTAATTGCTTTTGCCTTTTACTTTTTCTGCCAACTTGATTGTTTCTCTCTTGTATAACTATAACTGTATAATCAATCTATGTTAGTTAAATTGTACAATCCGACATAATTTCTATCTCTAATTATACGATATAAAGGATTTATATCTAGTTAGGTAACTTGCACACTAGACTTATGTAACTTTAATTTTCTAATAATTTATCTATTCTGACGATTTTCTGTATCCTAGATTGTACTTACTGTAAGTCTTGTGTACTATACCAAAGTATTTTTGAATAAATTGAATTGAATTGAATTGAATTGAATCCACAATGTCCTATCTTTGATGCGAACGTAAAATTTAATAAAATTGTTGTTACCTGCTACAGCAATTTCATTCAATTCTACGTCAGATATCGGACCAAGGTTGGTCGGTTGGTTCATTTGAGAGATATAGGCATAAGGCGCAGAGTAGTATAACTACCTCATCATCATTAAGGCAATAATTATAGTTATTTTTCTTCCGTAGGTACCGTTGTATTATTTTATTTCAAATAAATTTACATATTTATATACAGGGTGTTTCCCACTAGGAGGTCAGTAGAGCGGGAGGTGATAGTACTCACTTAAGCGAACCAAAAATTGTATGGCTGGGGGGAGGGGGGGGATACCAACCGTTTAGGAGTTACAGGGTGATTAAGAAAAAAACAGTTTTTCACAAAACACCCTGTATCTTATAAACTACAGGATGTACGGTCACACTTAAAAGTTCATTGTATGCAGAACTTCATGGCCTTTCCAAGGACTGCTCAACCACCTCTACACCCCTCTCCCATCAAGAATTATTGTTGTCTAAACTAAAAATTGCGGATTTTCTTACCTTTTTTTTAATTTAACCTCTAATATTTTTGAAAAAGGGTCGTTAACAACCCTTTTTTTTATGAAAACTGTAAGCTGTAGACTCTCCTCTTTAATATTACCTAAGTATGACAGTACACCCACCCTGTAGTTTATAAGATACAGGATGTTTTGTGAAAAACTGGCTTTTTTCCATAATCACCCTGTAACTCCTAAACGGTTGATATGCCCCCCCCCCCCAGCCATACAAATTTTGGTTCGTCTAAGTGGGTACTATCACCTCCCGCTCTACTGACCTCCTAGTGGGAAACACCCTGTATATATTGTATAATATTTGCTCGTACTATTTTTTCTTATCATCACAAAATTGCCGCCCTAGGCTTTATCCTGTGCTTAGATACACTTCTACGAATTTATTATCCATTTTATGTAAATACAGCCCCAAACGCTTTGCAAATGGATTATATCAATTATCTGGCGGGGATGTACTTACCTACAACACGTGCTTGACATATTCATAATCTGCAAATACTTATAAGAATTACACGATATAAAGGATTTATATCTAGTTAGGTAACTTGCACACTAGACTTATGTAACTTTAATTTTCTAATAATTTATCTATTCTGACGATTTTCTGTATCCTAGATTGTACTTACTGTAAGTCTTGTGTACTATACCAAAGTATTTTTGAATAAATTGAATTGAATTGAATTGAATCCACAATGTCCTATCTTTGATGCGAACGTAAAATTTAATAAAATTGTTGTTACCTGCTACAGCAATTTCATTCAATTCTACGTCAGATATCGGACCAAGGTTGGTCGGTTGGTTCATTTGAGAGATATAGGCATAAGGCGCAGAGTAGTATAACTACCTCATCATCATTAAGGCAATAATTATAGTTATTTTTCTTCCGTAGGTACCGTTGTATTATTTTATTTCAAATAAATTTACATATTTATATACAGGGTGTTTCCCACTAGGAGGTCAGTAGAGCGGGAGGTGATAGTACTCACTTAAGCGAACCAAAAATTGTATGGCTGGGGGGAGGGGGGGGGGGGATACCAACCGTTTAGGAGTTACAGGGTGATTAAGAAAAAAACAGTTTTTCACAAAACACCCTGTATCTTATAAACTACAGGATGTACGGTCACACTTAAAAGTTCATTGTATGCAGAACTTCATGGCCTTTCCAAGGACTGCTCAACCACCTCTACACCCCTCTCCCATCAAGAATTATTGTTGTCTAAACTAAAAATTGCGGATTTTCTTACCTTTTTTTTAATTTAACCTCTAATATTTTTGAAAAAGGGTCGTTAACAACCCTTTTTTTTTATGAAAACTGTAAGCTGTAGACTCTCCTCTTTAATATTACCTAAGTATGACAGTACACCCACCCTGTAGTTTATAAGATACAGGATGTTTTGTGAAAAACTGGCTTTTTTCCATAATCACCCTGTAACTCCTAAACGGTTGATATGCCCCCCCCCCCAGCCATACAAATTTTGGTTCGTCTAAGTGGGTACTATCACCTCCCGCTCTACTGACCTCCTAGTGGGAAACACCCTGTATATATTGTATAATATTTGCTCGTACTATTTTTTCTTATCATCACAAAATTGCCGCCCTAGGCTTTATCCTGTGCTTAGATACACTTCTACGAATTTATTATCCATTTTATGTAAATACAGCCCCAAACGCTTTGCAAATGGATTATATCAATTATCTGGCGGGGATGTACTTACCTACAATACGTGCTTGACATATTCATAATCTGCAAATACTTATAAGAATTCATTCCTTCAATATTATAAAGCCAGAAATCTGTGTAAATTAGTCACGCTAAAATATGTATGAGAAGCTTCGTAAGAAAATCAATCAATGGAACTTTATGTGTTCTTGCCTCCTACTTTAAAACATGAAGAATTTTCCTTAAATAAATTTTTGAATATTGGCGAACATACGTTCTATTTCTCTTTTATCGCTGCCAAGTTAAAGAATCCTTTAACATCACCCTTCGAATTTTTGCGACTTTATTGCCAACAACTGAGAATTCAATTTTCGGTATATGAAATATACTAATATATATAATATGAAAGGACCAAAGTTATGAATAAAGAAATTTAGGTACATGAACTCAGGATAGGTACCCTGCGGTTTTCATGAAAGATGTTGAGACCTGATGAGTGTGGCATTCACCCTTACTTCGAATCATTATTTATATCCGTATAGATGTCTTATCAAAATATGTATGTCACATGGTTAAGAAAAAGGTAAGGCCAATAACAAGAATGTCTGTAAAAGACAGTTCGCGTGCCGATTTTACGTGTACATTGATTACCTTCTGCCGATGGCCTCAACGTGACTTGTCCTAATCTAATACTCTTTCGCCTCTGCTTATCGTGTTTACAACAATTTACAGGATATTTGCCGCAAAATATAAGGATTCCTGGGGGAGTAGTGAACATGAGATGTATTTCCATCAATTCCTTTGTTTTAGGCAGAAATTCTTTCCGCTCCTCGGCTTTTCCTTCTCTTTTAAAGCACTCTGGGGAGTCATTCAATGATGGAATTTAAAGGATTTATTCGGTATAAGATTGTTGTTGAAAGTGAATGTACATAAATGAGCAGAAATTACTATCACACTTATGTAGATTTATCATTAGGTAATCTCAATTGACTTATCCTAGTTTCGGAGGCTAACCTAATAACAAGACTAGAAAAGTAAAGTTAGTTTTGTTCGTATTATGAAACATTTGCCATATGTCACTTTATTATAACAAGCCGAAAACGAATAAATATAAGTAGTTTCAGGAATTGATTCTGACAAGGCTGGCACGTACTTCGTTTAGTCTAATTATTTACTAATGACAATACATAGATTAAATATGTATATAAAAAATAAATATGCTTGGAGTGTTAACAATTTTTTTGGCTTGAGAAAATAAACATAAGATACTTCCTCCATCGCTTATCGCTAATTAAGAGTGACATTACAAAAAAATAGCATGACCACCATCTACCACAACAGGTACGGTATCAAACTAGCCGAAGGTACTAGAATCTCAGCTTAAGTTCCGAATGCGTTAACCCATTGAATCTGCGCAAAGGTTCTATGTATACCAATTTCTAATCTTCTAATTTGATCTATGCAATTCAAGGCAGAATTAAAATGCTGAGTCTAATCATTAAGAATGAATAACAAAGAAAAATAAATAAAATGTAATATACTTCTGTATTATAACTAATACGATACCGGGATATATATATGGAGTATAGTTGGTATTTTAATTAGAACACGTCTCTTCATAGAATTCACTATTCATTTATTGATACGCACTTATAATGCTAGATGTTACAATATGAGACAGAGCACTTATTCTATAATCCGCTTAGTGGCTACTCAGGTAATGCTAATCCTGCATGTGTATGTCTATAATTCATTATAATAACATGAGATGCCCCCTTCTAATACGACTATAATATGTTGCTAAATTATCATCTGTTTTCAAGTCTAAGAATTAGAACTTCCTTTTCCAATAGGATACCTGTTAGGAACTTGAAGAGCCTTCCAGTCTATTTTATTGCCTTTAGAGGCTGAACTTACTTATATATTCTCAGATTCATTCGTTGAACTTGAATTCGTAATTGTTACATAAAATTATTTGATTAACGTGTCGTTTCCAAAGAGCATTGTTCTTGCTAGGTATCTGAACTAAGGAAAGTTGACTACCTAAAACTTTATGAATCTTTCCTAAAGTCCAAGATATTCCTCCGGGACAAGAATAATTTTTTACATTTACAAAATCTCATATTTTAAATAATGGCTTTGTATATCTTTTGTGATTTTTCCGTTGTTTTTGCAATTGTTTTCCCATACTATTTTTCACATATTTTGTTTTATTATCTAAATTTAGTCTAATTTGGGTTTCAATTTTATTTGAAGGTTTAAGCAAATCTAATCTGCTTCTGATATTTCTACCTAAAAGTAATTCTGCTGGGGCACGGCCAGTAGTACAGTGAACAGATTTTCTATAATCTATTAAAAAATTGTGTAAGGCATCATTTAAGGAAAACGACGATTTTCGGGAATTTAATGCTTTTTTTTAATGCGTTTTTAGCAATTCTAATTCCGTTTTCTGCTTGGCCGTTCGTGGCTGGGTGGCCCACCGGCGTGGTCGCATGCTGGATGCCATTCATTCTAAGGCATTCTTGAAACTCTTTTGACACAAATGCTCTACAGTTTTCTGTCACTATTATCTTCGGAAGACCGAAACGACTGTAAATTTCAAGCAACTTCTCCCATGTATGCTTAGTGGTAATATCTTTACCCATGTCAATGCATTCTAGCCATTTACTGAATGCATCGACGACTATTAGGAAATATCTATTGTGTATTGGACCCATAAAATCTAAGTTAATTCTTTCCCAGATATTGTTGGGTATTTGCCAATTAATTAAGAAACTTTTCCTTGGATTATCATGGTGATACAAACAAGCTTCATAGGATAGTGACAGTTTTTCTAAGTCTTCGTTTAACGAAGGCCACCAACAATATCCTCTGGCCAACCCTTTCATTTTGACTATACCTAAATGCGGCCTATGAATCTCTCTAAGAACTGTGTGTTTCAAATTATCTGGAATGACTAACCTATAACCCCAATATAAGCAATCTTCTTCCTCTGAAAGTTCATTCCTGCGTATGAAATAAGATCTAATAGCTTCTTCATCTATGTTTCTTGGCCAACATTCTTTCATAAATTTCTTTACTTTAGTTAGAATTGGATCCTTCAAGTTCTCCACTTAAACTTCTTCGAACTTAACTGGTAAGAAATTTGTTTCTTTTATATAGTTTACATAAATGCCATTAATATCATCATTTTCTTCTGGAGGATCTACTGGGGTGCTGGAAAAATAATAGGCAATACTATTTTTTGTACCAACATGTTGCAATTTAAACTGATATCCGGATAAAAACAAGGCATAACATTGCAGCCGGTTCGCTGACAAGGGCGGTATGCTTCTTTTTGACGTAAAAATTGATCCTAAGGGCTTGCTATCAGATAGTAACGTAAAAAATTGACCGAAAATATATTGGTGAGATTTTTTCACACCAATAATGATAGCTAATGCTTCCTTATCAATATGAGAATATTTCCCTTCGGTTTCAGAAAATTTACGAGACGCAAAGCATATTGGTCGTTCCGTTCTGTTTTTAAACTCATGAACAAGAACTGCGGCTAGACCGTCGGGCTATCGTCAACGACTAATTTTACCGGTATATTTGCATCGAAATGTGCAAGGACTTGATTCGATGCTAACAATTTCTTAATTTCCTTAAGAGCGGTCTCATGGTCTGAACACCAAATGAAACTTTGATCAGATTTAAAAACGTGCATAAGACGGATGCTATCGTGGCTAAATCTGGCATAAAATTTCTATAAAAATTTACTACTCCTAAAAACGACTGTAGCTCGTCTTTCGAAGCTGGACTCGGGAGTTTTAGGATATCGGTAAATCGCTTTTCGTCTTTGTGTAACCCATTTTTATCTACAACATGTCCCAAATAGCTAACTGACTTTACAAAAAACGCGCATGTGTCCTTTGTGACCTTAAAACCTGCATTTTTCAACTTTTTCAACACTAGTTTCAGCCTATCAAAATGAACCCTACGATTTGGTGCAGTAATTAGGACATCATCCATGAACACAGCTATACACCCTATTCCTAACAATAATTGATCTATTGTTCTTTGAAAAATAGCGGGAGCAGGGGCTAACCCATAAACTAGCCTGGTATATCTAAATAGACCTTTCGTTGTGGAAATTGTTGTCAAATCTCTAGAGATCTGAGAGATCTATTTTGGTAAGCTCTTGACCACCATGTAACTTTGAAAAGAGTTCTTCTATTTCGGAAGTGGATATTGATCCACTAAAAGTAAAGGATTTAGAGTTACCTTATAGGCTCCGCATATCCTGACCGATCCATTTTATTATCAATTGATCAATTTGCAATTAGTGTAATTAATTTTTGCCAAAAACTTCCAAACAACATAATCTTATTGAACTAATTTTAAATTTTGTTAACACACAATGTACAATAGTTTCTTGTGGAATATTTTTTTGAAAATACCTTTGTGCTTAATTATATACGAAATTAATTGTTTGCAGTTAATTATATATATATTACCGAAAAATTGATGGTTTGGAAATCAAGTTTGTGTTAGAATTAGAAGATTTCATAGTCAATCTTATAGTATAAATTATATTCAGTGGCTAATATTGGTAAAAATGTTTTCAGAACAAAATTGTCAACGAGTAGGGTTCTACGATAAGCAAATAAGAGCAGATCTTGAAATAAATGTTCCGTGCAGTCATATAATATTTGTAGGAGGATTGATTTTGAAAATGATGATCATCTATTCTCATTAAAAAAAAAACTGAAAAATTGTTGAGGATATTTGGTGAAATAATTTTCACATGCACCAACATACACGAAAGCCTGGCGGCGTCCATGGTCAGTAGTAAAATAAATCGCCCGGAAAGCAGAAGGTCGCGGCTTCAGAAACTGGACGAGGCTGTTGCTTTTTCTTTCCTGTATTTAATAATTTAATTTAGAATCGTAAAAATAAAACATTCAAAAATTCTTCTATTCAATGTCAGATAACTCTTTCTCTAAGGATGTTATAAATTCTGTGAAAGGCTTGTATGATAATATTAATTAAAAAAAAAATTAAAAGAACAAAACAATTGTTTGGCAATAGAGTTTGAGGTCAGCCAAAACTATAAACCGAATAAATTATAAAGAACTAAAACAATCTTTCAAAATGATACAAGAACAATTAAAGCTATAGAAAAAAGTTACTAGAGATATATGAAGGAAAACAAAAACCTATATTAGCTTGTATTCCCCCTCCCTGATAGTATCAATCAATTCAGCATGCTTGTACCATTAACTTTGGCTTAATTGAAAGACAGAACAGAAGTCATGAATACAGGAGCAGGGCAGTACGAATAAACAAAGAAGAAATTATCTTGATACAGATAAGAACAAAAATGTCTCAGACACTCATCGGATGTGAATAAAAGGCTTTAGTTTGATAATTGCCAGTGTTGTGATTTTGACAACGGGTGATATTCCTGTCCCTCATGATTGCCTCTAAAGTGTATATTTGAAACAAAGTAATTTCTAAAGATTGATACCTACATGAACTAATTCAGTTGACATAATTAGAATATTTACTTAAAGATGTTGTGTGCTAAAACGATTTTCAATTTCTTTTAAACTCAAGTAATAGCATAGGATAAGAAAAAAATAACAGCCGCCAACATCATAACAACAACAAGGTAAGCTCAAAAATCTTATGGCAATGTCAATAAATTTCTAATAATGGATTCAATCCACACGTGCTTGTTGCTTAAACACCTACTATATTTCTCGAAAGCATTTTGATGTCGTATGGACAAATCGATAGAACGTGATCCTTTTTGCTTGCTTACCACCAACTGATGAAATGAAGTTTGTTTACCTCACCACCATTAACTAAGTATAAGGTTTCCAGAATGAAAAGCATTCGCTACTATGTGTATATTATTATTCTCAATCTGTGTAATCTAAAATCGAAATGCTTTCAAAATAAATATTTTTTTTTATTTACGCAATAAAATGTCTAGTGGCTGTCATGGTATTTCTAATCAATTGGATTTGATTGACCTGGATGGAAAAAAATACAAAGAATTACCTGACTCTTACATAGTTGATATAGCTGAGTGAACGTGTAGGTCCATAATCTTTTTAATTTCTAAAGGGACCACAATCGATTACAGCTCCTTGAAAAACTAGTAATTACTTAAAAATAAAATTCAAAGATTGAAGTTCGACATCATATATGTTAGTTTGTGTGTATATCACCCTACATCTCTTCCTAAGGATACGGTGCAATTACGACATTTTGATCAGTTAAAATTTTTATACATTTTCCTGGATTTGAAGTCGATACTTTTAATGACTAGTATTGACAAAGAAAATATATCGAAATATACCTGAAACCCAAATAGCAAATACTTAACAAAAGCAAACTCATATAAAGGAAAACCTGGAAATGAATAAATGAACAACTATAAAGATTAAGATGGATTGATATTATTCCCCTACATTTCGTTTTACCTTTGTACATCGCTTTTGTGTGATTCTGTCTAATTATCTTAGTAGTAAATGGGACT
Source organism: Dioctria linearis (assembly GCA_963930735.1). Classification (NCBI taxonomy): domain Eukaryota; kingdom Metazoa; phylum Arthropoda; class Insecta; order Diptera; family Asilidae; genus Dioctria; species Dioctria linearis. Next base: position 63,093,422 of record OZ005740.1, read on the forward strand.
TTCAAATTTGATACCGAAGGAGAATCTCTTCAATCTTCATTCAATGATTTCTTAGGAACTGTTCCATTCGCCTTCGTTTTTTTTTTTTTTTGCTCATTAAGATTTATTTGTGCCGTCCCCGAATCTGTCCAGATGATTATCCCTCGTTCATTAGCGTCAGTTGTTTTCACATTAATTCGTTACTGTGGTACTTAATTCAGAATAAACACTTAATTTTCGAATTGAAGTGTTAATTCAGATATTTATTGTGTTGAGTTCTTTTATACTTTGTTAGGGGATAATTACAAACATTATAACGTTTCGTTTTCAAAAATCCGACATTTAGTTTTTTAAATAAGATTTAGAATCGCAATATAAATCCCCGGTAATTAAGAACTAAACAGGAATTACAATTATGTAAGTTTTTATTTGACTTGCTTTGTTGTCTCTCTGCTACAAATCTTGCAAACAAAATTTCGACTAGTTCTAATTGAGCAAGAGCTTTGAAAACTATACACGTGTGAAAGTGACAATACAATATAGTACATATATGTATATAGTATATATATATAATATATTGTTTAAAAGATAACATACTACATATTATACAAATAAATAAAATATTTAAGGTATAATAAATTCAAATTTAGTAGATAGTATCTAATAAAAACAGCAAACTTCTCCAATAGTAATTTTCTAGTTCAAAGCATGTATACATATGTATCTATTAATTTCACCTAGCAATAATTTACTACAGATATGTCAAACTAAAATAACAAAATGTTTTCTAATTTAAAATTTTAGGCATTCACTAGCTCGGACTCTGCCGGGATCTCATTTCATTCATTTCTTTCACAAGGTTTTCCAGGAAAAATTTGCACTAAGAATGTACAAAACACTTCAAAAGCCATAGTCTCGACTTCAAAGGGGGGAGGAATGTGATGTAAACAATGTATCACAAATAAGTACGAAATTAATGAGTGATGTAAATCAGTTTGAGAGGTCGATCGAATATTACAAAACAAGTACGCGCAACCTAGATAAATAATGGTCACACAATTATGTTGCCATTTGGAAGCGACTTGTAATATATCGATGCCTAATTGTTGAAATCACAAATCAACAAAAATTAATTAAGCAATGCCATGACAGTAGGTGAGTGCCAGTATCGCGAAATAAATGGGAAGGTTACGGGGCAGCCTGAGTTTTAGGAAATGTCGAGTTTTGAGTAAACCTTCGATAAGTTAAAAATGCGGCGTTATTGTATAAACTGAAAATATAGAGTAAATAAAGTAGTGGTTTTTATATTATTTCGGTGGTTTATTTTAATAATATCATCCCCAAAATAAATATCTATTACAGCGTGGTGTTTTTGGCATCCATTCCAGGCATCCATGGACAAGTGGGAATTAAGGTGAATGAAAGGCTGCTGTTAGAAGAAAATAATTCGAACTGTAGTCAATATAATCATTGGCCACAACCAGCTTCATGCTCATCTAACAAAGATAGGAGTTGCTAACCAGCCCTAATTGTCTGTCTTGTATCGCAAGAGAAATTGAGTTGGCTCAACATATCTTGTGCACTTGTCCGGCCTTTTTGTGCTGCAGTATGGATACTCTTATGTTTGCCCTCCTATCTCCGATGAGCAGAAAATTCTATAATACTTGATGTGCTTCATTAAGAGAACAGTTTATTTTCGGTGACCGATATATTCTCTGCAGCTCAGCACAGGTCAGGATTCCGTGCTTAGGATTATTAAACCTATATTTAAAAAAACAAAAAAACGAACAAAACACAGTGCAATGCAAAATGTATCAATCGAAAATTGGATGGACTTTACTTTGAATTAATCCATATAATATCTCTCATTTTTGTACCATAATTAAGTCTGCTTCTCCACACAAACGTAAATAAAAACCCATATTTACTGAGATCATAAAATTTGCGCGCACTTTCAAAACAAAAAACTTCTGTAATTTTATAACACGAACACATAATCAATTAAGTTTATAGCAGAAATATTTACAGTCATATAAGAAGCATATTAAATCAATTTATCAACTTCAACATATATTTACCACCCGGTATTGTTTCTCTTACATAAGGTCTTGTTCATGATCCTTTCAGGATAATTCAATGAAGTTAGCAAAAGTGCTGGAGTTCATACATCTATACTGTGTTGTGTACATACAATTTCCAAGTTTATCCCCAATAATGACTTTCATACCCATATACTCATGCTAGTTCCATATCATAAAACAAAGCTGTTATATAAGTTAAAGTTAATGAAGGATGACAAAGCTCTAAGAATTTCACGTCCCAGTACCTACTTCACATCACCACAGACTTTCCAACAAAGAAAAGGTGTACGGTGATAAGTGTCGAGCAATTAAATATTTCTAGAGAATTTTCCTTATGGATATAAGTACATATGGATGTATGTACATACATCTTGCATACGTAGGTGTACGTATCAGGACTGTTCATTCCGAATCCAATCAAGTTTCTCATAAAGCAGCACTAAACTATCTATGCTTTCATAAATATTTTTTATGGCACTTAACATCAAGAACAAGGTCACAGATATTTTCCTCGCTACTCTCTAATAGAGACATATATGCTTTCAGCGAAATACGACTGAAGCTCCTTTTATCTTATATATCCTCTTGGCTCTTATAAGTAGCCTTCATATTTCCTCGAGATTATCGAAGAAATAGGTAAGTACTCCTTCTACTTCAATACTACTCCGTTTTGTGAAATATTTTTTATGTATTTTTTTTTTTTTTTACAGAATACTTTAAGAGAGGACAAGAGTTATGTAAGTGTTGCGAGAAAGGAACGTTGCACTTCACCCTTATTACTGAATCGAAGCTTTCGTGCGGAAAGATTTGTTTCAGTCGACAACGTTCGATAAATCCTATTAAGTCAGATACAATCAGAATGACAAGTGGACGCTACTACAAGATGTTAGTTTTTGCTTACAACTATCTTATGCGGACCACTGAGACAAAACTTAATCGAACTTTTCCAGAAGTTCGACAGTCAGCAGTCAAATGACAAACATTTAAACGAGTTTATTAAAGTTTCGTTTGCTTTTGTACAACAGTTAGTTACTTGTTAACAAATTTAAAAATCATATCACGAAAAACTTCGGAAATTTTTCAATTGAAGTAAAAGTAAATATTTTCCTCAAAGTTTGCGAACCATTAAATGCGAAGAATTTTTATTTGGAATGTGGACTTATTGAGTTATAAATGAAGTCTAGTTCAATGTTATTCGTCTTTCTTCCGAAATATATATAATAATAAAATTGTGTCTAATGCTGAAATGTATGACCACTTACCTTACAATAATCTTCCGCTGAAATCTTATTGAAAAGGATGAATTTCTATAGATATGTCCAATACGATGATTAAAAACAGCAGATAATCTCAGTTCTTACACCAGATTATAGAAACAAAATAACTCTAAAGTTTGGTTAAGCTTGGTGTGTTGTTCAATGAGTTTAGTTATGAGTTTTTCTTTACAAGTCCGAACGAAGCGATTGAACTTAACTTATATATGGTTTCAGTCCTTGTGAAATGCTTGTGAAAGATTTTTATATTTTTAAGGTAATCATAGGATTAATCATTTAGAATAAAAATCATTTACTGATTTCTTTTATTCCGATTTACAAAACAGAAATCACATCGTCATTTTTATTATTCTTGATCAAAAATAATACTCATGAATTTGTTTATATTTTCCTGGTCTACAAATAAAAATTTCCAAGTAATTTACTTCTTTTTCAGTTGACATATAATTCTTATCTTCGGATGCTAAAGTTATCAGTTAATAAAAAACAAAAAGTGATAATTATTACAAAATATTATGTGCGGATTTTCATATGTTAAATTTTTGGTGATTTATCGTTATACCTCACATTTCACGTGAACATTTATACACCAGCACGTATTATATTACACAGCGCTGTAAACAGTACATGATTAGAATAATAAAACTGTTTTTACGATTTTTATTTGTCAACCAGAAAAATAAAAATCACTGCATGATTTTTATTCTTTATCAAGAAAAATAAAAATCACGATACAATTGTTATATGTGATCAGGAAAAATAAAAATCAGGAAATTGTTTTTATTCCTGATGAAATAAATATTAATCATCTCATTATGATTATTAATCACTTCAATCAATAAAAACCTTCCATAAGCATTTAGCAGGGATTAAAACCCTATTCAGGGTGTTTCTGTCTAGGTGGTCAATAGAACAGCAGGTGATAGTACTCACCTAGTCAATCAAAAAATTGTGCGGCATGGGGGGGGACAGGCATATCAACCGTTTAGGAGTTACAGGCTTATTGAAAAAAAAAATAGTGGTATGGTTGGTCCAACTAAAAGGGAATCTGTGAGATATGTGCTCAACAAGGAGTGCCTGTTGTAAAAGGACAACTAAACTTTTTAATTCAAATATAAAATTTCATTTCTATATATTACTTACAACTAATATCACAAAATTCAATTCTCTTAAATCAACTAATCAATCCAAAATATTCTAAAAAAAAAAAATAATTCAAACTATGCAAAGAAAACTCAACTAAAATTCAATAATTGATAAAAGTCAATTCAAACAAATCTAGTGCCGCCACTGTGTTTGTTCCATTTATTTCTGTAAAGAAGAAGAAAATTCACTATTAAATTCATGAATACATTCAATAGAATATAATTGTTCAAAGCATACTGCTACGTATAGGCCTTTCTAGAATAATTGAAAACGGTGCAGCAAGTAGCTGCAATAAGTGTGCTGTAGTGTGTAAAGCTGCAGTGTAAGAGCAGAGTTGAACATCTAATAAAATTGACGTATACTGTGCTTCTACTCGCAACAAAATGAGGTTTTGTCTGTGCTGCCGTGTGAGCACGGGATCAGTAGCAGAATTAGATTTCTGCTCAGATGTGGACGCAATGAAGAAGAAGTATCCTTCTGCAGCAGGAGTAAATTTCTGCTTAGGTAATGGATGGAAGTATAACAGAAGTAAATTTCTGCAGCAGGAGTAAATTCCTGCTTAGATGTAGCATGGAGGTTTCACAGAATTAAATTTCTATGATTATAGAATTAATTAAATTTCTATGATTATAGAATAAATTAAATTTCTGTATAATGGAAGCAAAAATTATCTTTTTTGCAAAGGATAGGAAACAGATTGAATTCTGGTGGAGGATGTGTTCAGAGTAAATTCTGAAACAAGAATGGGTGATTTTGCTGTGGCTTGTCGCCTTTTTATAGCCGCCGTGAACCACTTTATCTTTGCTCCATGATAGGTTGCCCTGGCAAAGCTAACTTTATGATTTTATTCCATCACTGACATATAATAAGAATGGACTGAGCATTCTTGCTTCAAAAATTCCACAAAATTTGAACAGGCTGTGAAAACCCTAAATTGCGTACAATTTAACACCGATGCTGGAAAATAGTATTACATTACCTAAAAATTATTTAGGAAGTTAAGGTTGTTTTAATTAACACAAAAATGAATTTTTAATATTACTGAAAAATGTGCTCCTCTGCAGATTTGATGTCAAATTTCATTGAGCTTGTAAGAGATAGAGGTATATAAACAATATATTTGTCTCAATTTGTATGTCAATCTCAATGCATTCCAATTAATACATCTGTACTGTTTCCAAAACTGGTTACAGTTCAGTGTACATTTTGAGCTTGAAAGAGACAAAAAGATTTTAACCAAAATTTATGCCATTTTCAACTATAGGAATTAGATAGGATGGGTCAGTCCATTCTTATTATATATCAGTGCATTCCATCGAATTCTGACTGCGGCGAAACCAGCTGACGTGATGTCATGGAAATGTCATTGCAAATTGAAAACATACGGGAGGGATGTACGTTTCAAGTGAGTTTGTTGACAATCTGTTTACTATTATTCAAATTATACATTTCTATATTTTAGAATGAAGTATATACATATATAAAGAGGAGAACAGGCTAGTCTTAGGAGTGAAAGTGCAAGTTGTTCGAGGAATTTGTTTGAATACTGTGGAAAGGAGGCTAATTTATTTTTAGAAAAGTATTACATTTTGCATACTTTCTGAAGATTGAGACGTTGTACACAAGATTCCGTCATTAAAGAAACTTGTGAGCCAGTAGTGCTCTACAGGGTTGAGCATCTCCGGGACTATTCTGAATATAAACAATTGCGGATGGAAGCAGAGCTGGTTGTAGAGCACTAGTCCCTACAGCCGGAACTGAATTGGACGGTTGGGTATCATTCTCACAAGTTGAAACTAATTCATTCTGTTATGATGCACCATTTGCTTCTACTCTGACACTGGAATGAACATTTGTTGCCGAAGATTTGTTGGGACTTTGTGATATACGCATCAAACTATGATGTCGTTTTGAACAATGATGACATAAAAGTTGAGAGCGACGTTTTGCTGCAGAATGTACTGAGTGAAGACAATTGAAGCAAATAGAATTCTTAGCTGTAAAGTCTCTGGGAGATTCAACATTTAATATTTAGTTTAAACTCTCTACATTGATAAAGTTGATGACTATATTTATAGGCAATACATGACAAAGCTAATGACGTGGAAGATGTAATGACAGTTATTGATGTTGTATGAGAAGTTGGAACAATTGATTTCCGATTTGTACATCCTTCTAATGAATCACATCTCCGATTCAAGAAAGATAATAGGTTTTTGATAGTTGGTTGATAGTTTTCATCCGAATAGGAAATAGGATGGTAAAAGAAAAACGGTTTTAATTTCTAGTAGACTTTTTTATTCTGCGTCTAGAACTCAACTACTTAATTTTATAACTTTACTCTGCTCAATCGTCAAATCGACCTCAAAAATTATTTGTTTTGTCATTTCAACAACTTTCAAACACTTCCGATTAGCAAATTAACTGACCCAGTTACTTAATTAATCGATCGCCTAAACTCAATTTACTGCAGTACGGAAATGTGTAAAAGTTATTGAGTAAGCAAAACAATGACGATAATTTACGGCGCTTGCTTGAGTTGTTGGATTGTTGTGAAGTCTGAAACCTACATTGATCTCATATTAGACTTCACAACATTTCTTCCCCCTTCGCAAGATTGTTTACATTTTTTTTTTTATTAAATAATTTTATCAAAATATAAAAAGGTTTATCCATTTTATCTTAATAATGTCTTACGACTAAAAAGATAGATTGCTAAGTATAATAAAATTAATTATATGGAAACGATACAATAAAGGTTTTATTATCATCGACAAAAAATGCAAATAGGAAAAAAAATTCGAAAATCTAAGAAAGGTAGAAAAATTAGGATTGAAGACTTACTTTCATACAATACATAATTTTACATATTTGTAGTTTTCTAATAATGATATTTTTTATCGAGCTTTATTCTCTTATATCTCTAGTTTTTTAATTGACAATTAGGTTTTTTTTTATATAAAACTTTACATTATACTCTCGCGATATATTTATTAATGACCTCCGTTTAAGCTACATTTCAAGGTTGCATTAAAATTCTTAGTCGTGACATTTATACTAATTACATTTCGCCAATTAAAGATATGTATGATATATTCGAATTTTAAGAAAGAACGTTATAAATCTATATATATATACTTTTTTTTTTTTTGTTTTTTTTTTTTTTTTTTTTTTTTTTTTTTTTTTAGCTTGATAATGGGTGGAAATTATTTACCAGATAAAAATATTTGCAGTGTCGCAAAAAAAAAACTCAGATCAGAGAAAAGCACAGCTACTTAACACAATTTAAAACTGCATGGATAAGTACTACATAATGATGATTTTTTTTTTTTTAATTTTAATGCTGAATGATTTATTAAATCTGCGTTCTAATGGCGTGATATCTCTAGTTTTCTTTTCGGTATCTTCTTTGAGAACCATTTGGGTTTTAATAAGGTTTTGTGGTAAAGGTGGCGGAATTGGAATGATTGGATTAAGTGTAGAAGTGTCCACTTTTAATTTCGAACTTAATGCAGAATTTTTCGGGGTTTCTAAAGGTACTGGGTTGGCATTTGCGCGTTTGGAATCCTTACTTGTACTAGGTGGGCTAGTTCGAAGACGTGACTGTCTTCGAAAGAAACATATAAAAACAATTATTAATATTACACCTAGTAATACTAGGATACCACTGTTTATGTGAGTTTGAGTGTTATTGTGTTCGGCATCCCTACGTCTTTCTTTTTGAGATAGTTCTGCTTCGAAATCTTCTAAAGTCTTGCTGTTCGCTCTTAAGACGTTGTCATAACTGTGGTGCGTCTTAAGCAATGGTGCGGTCATATTTTGTTTGGTTATAAGCTTGTTGTTGAGAATTTTTTGAAGAAGTTTTGAATTCTCAATAGGTATTGGTTCCGGCTGATGAAAGGGTATGGTAATTTCCTCATTACCTTTATAAGGGATTTGAACAGTTCCTAGGATATATTTGCAATTTTGATTTAATAGTAATATTCCGCTGCCATTAATTTCCTTATATGAGGAAATTTTTTCGCAATGAGTTAACAGAGAGTGCGGACTTTGAAAACTGAACAACCAAGCATTCCTGCGCACTAGCTTTACCAGAAATTCCAGGGATCTTTCTATGATTCTGTAACCGCATGATTTGGGTGCTTGTGAAGCGTTATGTAACAAATTAAAAAGGCAATTTTCGCGTTCGGCACCAATAGACTTAACTTGCCTTTGGGCGCATATGTGTACGGTGGCGTATAGTTTAGAATTGCATTTAATACAGCCTTCATAAAACTCCTCATTAGTTAGTGCGATGAGATGTGTTTCCTGTGTTCCATTTAAAAGAAAACTCGCTTCTAAACCTATAATTGCGTTATGTTCCAGGATGCGTGTGGGTAGTAAATGCACTTTATTTAGAATATATTCTTCTTCTTTTAAAAGGGGGAGCTTAATACGTATGAGCATGTCTCTATTATGCTGAACGAAATATACTTCAATGATTTGGTTCAGCAAGTGAAAATCAATGACGCTCAGATGGGAACCCTTAGTAATTTCTGCATACGCCTCAAGTAATTTCCTAGGAGAAATAATTAGAGGGTGCAGGCGATGTGGTTGTAATGAGTTAATGATGGTAAAGTATTCCGTAATATGGTTATTGACAGATTGTAAAGCAGTTAAAATATATATGAATAACTGATTAAGATATGCCTGTAACTGTACTGCGCGTAAATCGATATTAGTTTTGTTTAATTCGCTAATTAATTTCTCTGAAAAGTCACTCATCTTTATTTCTATTTGTTCTTGGTAATTAGACAAATTATGTAGCTGCTTACTATAGGTGTCGAAACTAGTTTTCATTATTGTTACCTGTTTCTGCATTAAATGAAGTGAATCTTTGTCGTGGTCCTCCAATCTTTGCAACCTTGAGTATACGTCTTTTGCGTCTTTACTATCCATGGTCCCAAATAAGTATTTTGAAATTTTTCCAACTGCATCAAATAGTTCCCTCTTTTCACGCACGCTTTGGAGATAAAAACCTATGCTTTCTAGTTGGGCTCTTATTTTGGATGTAATATGTTTTATTTCGTCGTACCAATGAAGGCAATATTTGGTGTCCTTTTCTTGAATTTTACACAATTTCTCCACGGCTTCCTCGCAATTTATTACGAACGCCAGGGTATCGTCTTCGTTCACGAATGGTATTTTTGTAAACATATTCCAATTGGACTGGTAAACGAAACTGGGACTTATTGGCTCAAAGAGGATCCCAGATGGATTGAGACGGTTGATTGTGACCTGGCCACCAGTTGTCAATGCTTGTACGGCTATGATGAGCACCACTAATGCAAAAATACTTCCCATATAGGGGAGAATTTATTCAAAATACGAAGTCTTTTAAATTATTATATATACATATATAGATTTTTAAGTTATTATATAGATAAGTTATAAAAAGAATTAATAAGAAAAAGGGATAGTTAAAACTTTTTAAGTCTGTTGTTGTGTACCCTTTTAAGTGTTCTACATATGTGAATAGTGCAGTTTACATCGCTGTCTACTCGTATCACCTCAAATGGTCCTGTCCATATTGGGGAACACTGAAATTAAAATCGTTCGTAATATCAATAAACGCAGTTCATTAGGATATTTTTCGTTGATTCAATGAAAGATTAATTGACTCAATAAAGGTTTAATTAACATGTTTTCACTTGCTATGAACAACTTCATTAAGACTATGAAACTGTGATTATTGATTTCATTAGGCATAATAATAATAATATTTTCGTTGATTTCATGAATATTATTTATTAATTCTATGAACTTTTCGTTTTCATGGGCATTTGCATTAAACAATACAATTTTTCATTGATTCCACTTATGTAGTTTTCTGTCATTTCTTGAACATGTGCTTCTGTCAATGAAATTGTTCATTGATTTCATGACTTTTTACATTGATCGCATGAACGTTTCTGCTTTCGTTCGTAAAAGTATTTATTTTGTTAAATAATGAAGCAGTACGAGAGTTTCTTTGAGTATGTCAAATGTATAGCGGTTTTATAATGGACTGATACAATGTGCACGTGTTTTTGGAAGCCACAATTTAAGGTAAATGTAATTTTATATCTCTTTTAATATAGTTTTAAATACTTGTTTTTTTACCTTTCATTTTTTTAGAACTGTACAAGCCATCCATCGAATGTGAAATTTAGCGTGTCATTCAACATCAACGGCGGAAGATTGAAACAATATAAATTTCCAAACGGTTATCGACTGGTAAGTAACATCCAAACCCAAAACAACAAACCTAATATTATCTTTATTATTAGATTGACATGTACTTCGCGTACGATTCAAAGAAGCAATTTTGGATAGCTGGACGATATTAAAAATTGAATAAAATTTTAAAAATAAGAGTGTAAAACAACTATTTAATTCTAAGAAATAAAGATTGTGTGCATAAATAAAGCCAGTAATTGTATTTTTTAATTTGGGGTAAAATGTAGATACCTATACACTTCTAAGAGAAAAAGGTATAAAATATAAAGGAAGCTGATGAGGCGAAAAATTGAGAAGGAGGCAAGAGGGAAAACTTATAAGTACACATATATGTCACGTCAAAAAATGAGGCTCATTGGATCAATGTAAATGATACATTGCAGCAATAAACCTTGGTCGTTAAATCTACGTACGAAATTTACTGTTCTAATTAATATAATGCATTGTATGAATGAAAAAGTTCATAAAATGAGATATTTGACCATTCATAGAATCAATTAGCTTAGTTCATTGAATCTATGAACTCTTCATTGATCCTAATTTTTAATGTATCTCTGTTCATCATCACAATGAATACATTCACCGGTTGAAAATTGATAAAAAGTTAATTTATCCAACGGACTTTTTTATTGGATCTACGTACCTTTTTGGTTCAGTGAAAGTTTGTGCTTCTTCGCGGCATTCCGCAATAACACTTTATCTCCTATGTGAAATCTTTCTACTCTTAAGCTCTGATCGTAATATTTCTTCGCTGCCTTTTTTCTGGAAATTAGATTTTCTTTTGCTTTTCGATGGATTCTTTGCATTTTACATTTAATGTATTCGCAATAGTCATCGAAATTATAAACAGGCTCTGGATCTTTATTTAAATTGGTTGGTAAAGGATTTTGAAATCCGTATAGAGCATAGATAGGGGTATATTTACTGCTCGTATTTAACGAATGGTTATGAGCATAGGCAGCTTCTGGCAACCAATCATCCCAACTAGAGGGATTGTCATCTACTACGCTTCGTAAATATTCCACTAGAGGCCTATGAGCCCTTTCTAGAGATCCATTCGACTGAGGATGGTAAGCCGTCGTTTGTAGTTTCTTTATTCTCAGTAATTTGCACACTCGTATAAAAAGATTACTTGTGAAGTAATCAGATCCTTGGGAATTATACAATTTTTGAGTATAATGTTTTTATAAAAATAGTTAGCAACCGTTGTGGCTTCGCTGTCAGCCAGAGGGAAACAATCTAGCATTTTTGTTAAATCATCGCGGAAAGTTAAAATATACTTATTCCCTTGGTGAGTGGTGGGAAGCGGTCCAACAATATCCAGATACACCTTATCAAAGGGTTTTCGGCCGTGTCACTGATCACCATCGGCATCCTGGTGGACTTGCCCGTTTTATTCTGCTGACACTTAATGCACTTTTTAATATGTGTATTTATATCCTTCAGCATCTTTTCCACTTGTAAAAAGCCCGCAACCTTTTATAGGTTTTGTACACTCCCATGTGCCCTCCTAATGGTGAATCATGTTATTGCTTCAGCACCATTTCAATTTCCACTGGTTTTGACAGAGTTTTGGCCTTCTGATTGTTGGCTGACTCATCGGACGCAATTGATTCTGTATCGGAGTCAGGTAAGCAAATATTACTCAGCATTGAAACGTCTGTACCGTTGTCCAATTGACTTTTGGCAGGAATAGTTTCTGTTCCCTGTGATTTCAAACATTCCTCTGCTTCTAATAGTTTGGGATAGGCAGAGTTTTTCCGTAATTCTTCTCTTGAACTATTTTGACTAATAGTTGACTGGAGAATTTCATCAGACTTTTGGGTAAGATTTTGTTTCCGTCGAGCCGCAGCTCGAGTTATTGGGAGACAGCAATTTTCAGTTATTTTCTTTTCTTGGGAATTTGGAGGAGAGTGAACTTGGACTTGTGTAGTGATAATGTGTGGTTGATCCTCACTACGTACCTCGTTTACAGCTTTTGGATTTCGACTTAGCGTGTCGGCATTTACATTGTACTTACCAGGCTTATACTCAATTTGGTAGTCAAAGTCTGATAATTTATGATGAAATCTTACAAGACGCGAAGTAGGATCTTTCAAATTGAATATTCCCTTCAGAGGTTTATGATCCGTGTATACGGTCGGTAAATTTTCTTCCGTAGAGATAACATCGAAAATTGCGTGACGCCCATACAATTGCTAGCAGTTCCTTTTCAGTAGTTGAATAATTTCTTTCTGCTTTGCCACTGGCTGCTCATTTCCAACCTCTCATTGGGATAAAACTGCTCCCAGTGCTTCTCCACTTGCATCCGTTGTTAAAATAAATGGCTCCGAAAAGTCAGGATATTTTAGTAACGGGGGAGTAGTTAGTGCCAATTTAAGTTGCTTGAAAGCTTCCTCGCATTGCATTGTCCACTTAAACTTAAAAGTTTTTCTTAAAAGCTTGTTAAGAGGTTCCGATATTTGTGAAAAATGTGGAATAAACTTTCTATAATAATTCGCAAGCCCTAAAAATGATTGCAGCTGCCGAATTGTTCGTGGAGTAGGAAAGTTTTGTACACATTCTATTTTTGTTGGATCGGGATGTACTCCTTCCGAAGTACAAATATGGCCAAGGTATACAACTTCTTTCCTTAAGAATTGGCATTTTTCGGGTTGGAGTTTTAGGTTATTGTTTCGTATCCTAATGAGTTTGTCGTTGTGATCTTCTAGATTTTTGCCATATATTACTATGTCAAAACATTGGAGGCCTTGTAATCCCGTCAAAACATAATTCATAAGCCTTTGAAATGTTGCGGGTGCTCCAGTTAATCCAAAAGGCATTCTTTTAAATTCATAATGACCAAAATTTGTGCTAAATGCTGTTTTTGCCCGATCTTCTGGAGATACCGGTATTTGGTGATATCCACTAGCTAAGTCTAATGTAGTGAAGTAGCGCGCATGTCCCAGCTGGTCTAGAATATCCTCAATGCGTGGTAATGGGAATGCATCACCTATTGTTATTGCATTGAGTTTTCTAAAATCTACCACAATGCGCCATCGCTTTTCACCTTCGGGCTAGGCTTTTTAGGGACAACCAATAGTGGAGAGTTCCATGGACTCTAGCTTTCTATTATTAGGTCATTTCGTAACATTTCCCGTACTTGCTCATGAATTATTGCCTTGTGAGCTTCGGGTAATCGATACATTCTCTGATTTATTGGACTATGTTCTTGCTTAATGGGGATTGAGTGAGTTATAGCCGTTGTATGAGATAGTTTATCTCCTGGCAAGTGGAAAACATCATTAAAATCCTTGCAAATGTTTCTCATTTAGGTAATCTGCTAGTCGAACTTGTGATTCCAGAGCTTTCAATCTATCGTTTAATTTTACATACGTTTGGCTTGATATACTGTTTACGCATCTTTCTTTCAACAAGGTTCTTGGAATCCCTTTGTTTTCTACTGCTTTAGGGATAGATTTCCAATGAATATCTGTTAGTTTAGTAACAATATAATCGCGAGTGAATCTGAGATTTATTTTAAAAGGTTTCAAGATTTGTTTTTTTTCATTAACGTTTAAAATTGCTATGGTTAGTTCATTATTGACGGGTTTTACTAGAGAGTTAGCTAAAAAGACTCCTGCACATATTTCTTGTGACATACACAGCATTTCTTCGTTTAAATTACATTTTACCTTAATAAGTTTTTCAGTGCGACCTGGAATGATAATGTCTTCTGAAGTATAAATTGCATGTAATGCTGAAACGGAAAATGAGTTATTTGATGTCTCTTTAGCGCGGATATTTTTTTGGTTGGACCTTGGAGTTTCACTATAGGGCTTAAGGTTAATACTAGAGTATTTAGTCGCGTCTAGGCTACCTTTTTGTACTCTAAAGTCGGGCTTGACAGAATTGAAAGAATTCTTCTGTACCCTGACACTTTTGTTGTACTTGCTTCGTGAACACTCAGAGACTTTAGTTGTTAGGGCTGGTGAGCTGAGAGGAATAACATATTCTTTTTCATTTGGATTTGTTGGTGGGAATCTTACTAGTTGATTTGGGCCTTCGATATTGCAGTGACGAGAGAGAAAATCATACCCTAATATTCCATCATTATCAATAGTGGGTAAATCTTTTACTATGTGGAATTCGCATTCTTTTTCGGAGGTTAAATTAATAATTCCAGAAGAGGTTCCACGGGTTTTTCCATTACCGAAAACTGTACTTATAGTCGAAATTTTAGTTGAGTTAAGGGGTATATTTGGTTTTAATGATTTTTCTTTAAGAAAACTAATCTCGGCGCCAGTATCCAACAGTAAATGTGCTTTTCCATTCTTAGCTATATTTAAAGGTAGGTTAGCAGAACACTTATTTAATAAACTACTATGTGATTGTTGTGCTGCTTGTTGGGGAGAACGGTTTTATTGGGCTGACGCTTAGACTGTTTTATTGCGTCGAGGTGACAGCCCCGTCCTAGTTATTCTGTAAATTAATATTTTCAGATGATTGAGTGGAACGTGCATCCCATCGGTCTTTGGCTCTACATTCATCTATATAGTGGCCATTGCGTTGGCAAAACTCACATTGTTTCCTTGATGGGCTAACACCTATCATGTTTGCTTGGCGCCGTGAATTCATTGTTTGGCAATTTTGATTATTGTGTCCATAAACTTTACAATTAGTACAAAAGGGAGAAGATTTTCGTAATCTGCAATCAACGTAAGAGTGGAGGCCGATTGCAGAAACCACATTTATTTTGAAAAGGTTTAGTAGTTATATGATGATACTGCGTGTGTTTAGGTACATTGTTATTATTATTAGATTGCCCGTAGCCTGTATGTGGAACCTGTTTAGGTATTGGTTGGGAGTTTTGGGTAAATAAGACAGATTGCGGTGTAATCATATTATTCAAATAAGGAAATTGAGAAAGATTTTGATTACCAAAGCTCTGATTTAAATGAGATGTATGCGAGTCTGGCTGTATGTTTTGGTGTGCCACCAACATGTGAAGCTCCGATTCTTCCAATTTCTCTGCCTTTTCGATTACCTTTTCAAGAAACTGTTCTGCATCATTTAAAAGAAAGAATCGGTGATGTGGATTAAGTATCCCAGATTTAAAGGTAAAGACCGCAGTCTCTTCCAAATCTGAGTTAATGGCTTCAATACCTGAACTATGCCTTTTGCTGACAAGAGCCTTACACCCTTTTAAAAATTGTGTCACTCTTCTACCGTAGGAAAATAGCGATTCGCCAGGGAATTCCCTACTATTTCTTAATTCATTTAATTGGACGTGATATGGCTTTGTGTTAACCAATTTAGTGAGAAAAATAGTTTTTAATTCATCTAACGTTTTGTATTCGACACCGTCTAAGACAAATGCAGCTCTTCCTCTGAACTTAGTTGGTATTAATTGCAAAAAGAGCTTCCGCTCTTCCTCTTTAGTGAGGCACAAGTTTACATGTTCACAGCACTTAATAAAAATCTCCACCCCATTTACTAATATTTGGACCTAACTCTGCTTCTAGTAATGGTAAATTATTAATTACTATTTGGCTAATAAATGCCATGTCATTATTTTGCATGCTTACTTTCTTAATTATATTATTTCTAACAGATTTAAAATTCAGTTGGTTCTGCTCACCGTTTGTTCCTTTGTCTCCTAATGAGTATGATCTTCTTCTTAAATAGCAATTCCCTGATTTTAATTGTCGAATATACAGTGAATCTTCCTCTTCTGTTGGTAGATGTACTTCTTCTTCTCTGTTAATCACGCTATCACTCGTTGAATCGCTGTCTGTGCTATTGGCGCTACTCCAGATTGGGCTGGTATTGTCCAGATTGAAAGAATTTATCCTTTCCTCAAAGCGGCTGCTACTTTCTAGTATACTCTTCTCAATTGGGGTAGAGCAATTCTCAACATTCGACTGCTCTTCTGACATTAAAATTTGCAGATTTCAGATAACAGTATTCCACTTCAACTTCTTGAAATTTATTTTATTTATTTATTTCACTGTCAATGCCAAATATGCTAAAACTTCAATTCTTTCGCACTTGTTAATTATTTGGGGTTACGAATTTCACTGTTTTCTGCAGCAGTCACTACAATTTTTTTTTTTGTATGTACTCAGTAATAAAACAAAATCACCACACAGATTCGCATAACTCAACGAAAATAAAACTTAACCGGCTGCGCCAAAAATGTTAAGAACTCAGAAATAGGATGGTAAAAGAAAAACGGTTTTAATTTCTAGTAGAATTTTTTATTCTGCGTCTAGAACTCAACTACTTAATTTTATATTTTTACTCTGCTCAATCGTCAAATCGACCTCAAAAATTATTTGTTTTGTCATTTCAACAACTTTCAAACACTTCCGATTAGCAAATTAACTGACCCAGTTATTTAATTAATCGATCGCCTAAACTCAATTTACTGCAGTACAGAAATGTGTAAAAGTTATTGAATAAGCAAAACAATGACGATAATTTATGGAGCTTGCTTCAGT
Organism: Dioctria linearis; assembly: GCA_963930735.1. Classification (NCBI taxonomy): domain Eukaryota; kingdom Metazoa; phylum Arthropoda; class Insecta; order Diptera; family Asilidae; genus Dioctria; species Dioctria linearis. The sequence continues at coordinate 63,110,642 of OZ005740.1, forward strand.
TGTTGGATTGTTGTGAAGTCTGACACCTACATTGATCTCATGTAGACTTCACAACAGTTGCTCAGTGGCTAACATAGATAATGCTTTGGTTTGATAGTATCCATTCTCAAATTATACGAAGGAGATTTCTCGTCTACTAGACTGTAATTTATTGCAAATAATTTCACTAAATTTAAAAAATGCATTTTAAGTGCAAAAAAAGGTTGAACTTTTCGACCCAGCGATCAGAGAGGTCTTATCAGTATGGTGATCTCTGATCGCCTACCATAGAAGCTCAATGATGGAGGTCATATCAATTGCCCATATAAATACTTTTTATAAAATTATGAGGTGGCAAGATTTCCCATTGCACTTTTCAAATTGGGTGATTGTTCCCCCTTTTTTTGTCTGACGGCATATTCTCAAATGCTTCAAATCCAGACGTTTGATCTACAGAAACTCTCGCCAATACTCTTCTAACATATCATATCTCGACTGTAATTCTTGAGTTGAAGTTTGTGTGGTATTACTAGATGCGAAATTTGCAGTTCTGGTCAAAGAGCCCTTGATTCGTCCTCTTTTAGCTTTTAAACTGTAACGCAGTTACATATATTATAGCTAGACACCAGCGAAAATGAGTGTCTAGCAGCCGCAACAATGTAACCCAGCCGCCGAGAGAAGAGCACACTACTGATCAGCAGCTCAGTAGTGTTCCGTGCTGGTGGCGTGATAGTAGAAGGGAGCATTCTACACCCGACGCCATCAGCCAGCCTGCCTATAAATAGCCGGCAGCCAGTAGTAAGATCACTCAGTCGATCACTAAGCATCGAAGTGAACACAACCGAAAATTACAGTCACCGATCAGCAAAATATCCGACCGCAAGAGGACAACTCCGAAGTGAACAGAGTTGACCCCCACCAGTGGATTACCAGCAGACTGGCTATAAAAGTCAGTCAAGCACCGAAAGATTAGTCAGTTGCCTCCCAGCAGCTCTGTTATATATAAAAACATAGGTACATATATGTACCATATGTACATATATGTATAAATATACATATATATCTGAAAAACCAAAAAAAAAACCATAAAATATAAAAATTCAATAAACTAATCAGGCACAAAACATGATTAGTTTATCGTCCAAAAAGGGTGAAGAAAATTGCATCAGCAATTTTCTTCACATTCCAAACAAGTCATAAATTTTTTCCCATCAAACGACTTGGGAAAAACAAAAGTTTCATTTTACACCCCAAGTCGTTTTACTTTAAAATTTCCACGACCAAATTTTGCCTTCAGCAAAATTTGTCATTTCAACAATTTAATTTAAAAAAAAAAAAGAAAGAAATCAAAAAGCAAATCGTACCTTCAGTACGATTTGTCGCGAAAAATACAATATGTATGTACATACGTACATACATATTACGGAAAAAGCTTTCGCAATAAGAAACGCGCGCAGCATAAATGCATTGTATGTATATGCGCGTCGCGATTTCAAACGGTGGCTGATGTTTTAAAAAGTGTAAGATTACATTTTTGCAGCCATCGTTCAACGCGAATAATTCTGGACATGTTTGAACATGTCCAGATTTAAAAAGTAAAATTTTCTCAGGATAAGAAAATGCGATTTAGCATTTTCTATCCTGAACAACGGCTCTTGATCACGATGAATGTGATCAAGAGTTGAGTTGGTTTTTAAGATTCGAGTAGAGTTGAGTTGGTTTTTTGTACTTGGTAGCGGGCGGTCTCGGTTCTTTGTTGAAGAAAAGTTTTAGTTAAACAATAGCCTTGTCAAATAAGAATTTCGTCATAAGGAAGTATATAAAAAGAACAATTTGGTTACAGAAAAGTGTTGGTAAAAAGAAGAGATGTGTTGAAGAGAAGTTTGTTAAACAAAAGTTGTTTTGAAGAGAAGTTGGTTATAGAAAAGTTATGTAAAAGAGAAGTTTGTTAAACAAAAGTTGTTTTGAAGAGAAGTTTGTTATAGAAAAGTTATGTAAAAGAGAAGTTTGTTAAAGAAAGGTCGTTTAATAAAGTAAAAGTTGTAGCAGAGAAAGTGTGTCAAAAAAAAAAACCCCTCCCGGATTACATAAGAAGCAAATAAAGGTGAGATGTACACAGAGTGACAGTGGTTACTCCTTAAATTTATATAAATATATAACAAAATTGGCGCAGCCGGTAGGATCAAGGAAGCTTGGTCAAGTTAAAAGATCGTAAACGCTTGAAAAGCCTTGATCCTGCAAGAATCTACGGGGAACCTTTGACTAAGCCACACTATACGGCCACGTCACCCCCAACGCTCGGGGTAGATCTCATCTATAGGCGCCTCTGCTCCAGGCGAGCAAGCGTTCACCCCAGTGAGTGAAAAGACAGCAATAAGGGACTTGGACCTTCAGATTGGAAATCATCACCGAACACCAGAAGCTCTTGTCCAGCAGCGAGAAGGAGGATAACGAAGACAGGCCCAATCA
>OZ005740.1:63113289-63128289 GCA_963930735.1 Dioctria linearis
AGTGGAGAGTTCCATGGACTCTAGCTTTCTATTATTAGGTCATTTCGTAACATTTCCCGTACTTGCTCATGAATTATTGCCTTGTGAGCTTCGGGTAATCGATACATTCTCTGATTTATTGGACTATGTTCTTGCTTAATGGGGATTGAGTGAGTTATAGCCGTTGTATGAGATAGTTTATCTCCTGGCAAGTGGAAAACATCATTAAAATCCTTGCAAATGTTTCTCATTTAGGTAATCTGCTAGTCGAACTTGTGATTCCAGAGCTTTCAATCTATCGTTTAATTTTACATACGTTTGGCTTGATATACTGTTTACGCATCTTTCTTTCAACAAGGTTCTTGGAATCCCTTTGTTTTCTACTGCTTTAGGGATAGATTTCCAATGAATATCTGTTAGTTTAGTAACAATATAATCGCGAGTGAATCTGAGATTTATTTTAAAAGGTTTCAAGATTTGTTTTTTTTCATTAACGTTTAAAATTGCTATGGTTAGTTCATTATTGACGGGTTTTACTAGAGAGTTAGCTAAAAAGACTCCTGCACATATTTCTTGTGACATACACAGCATTTCTTCGTTTAAATTACATTTTACCTTAATAAGTTTTTCAGTGCGACCTGGAATGATAATGTCTTCTGAAGTATAAATTGCATGTAATGCTGAAACGGAAAATGAGTTATTTGATGTCTCTTTAGCGCGGATATTTTTTTGGTTGGACCTTGGAGTTTCACTATAGGGCTTAAGGTTAATACTAGAGTATTTAGTCGCGTCTAGGCTACCTTTTTTGTACTCTAAAGTCGGGCTTGACAGAATTGAAAGAATTCTTCTGTACCCTGACACTTTTGTTGTACTTGCTTCGTGAACACTCAGAGACTTTAGTTGTTAGGGCTGGTGAGCTGAGAGGAATAACATATTCTTTTTCATTTGGATTTGTTGGTGGGAATCTTACTAGTTGATTTGGGCCTTCGATATTGCAGTGACGAGAGAGAAAATCATACCCTAATATTCCATCATTATCAATAGTGGGTAAATCTTTTACTATGTGGAATTCGCATTCTTTTTCGGAGGTTAAATTAATAATTCCAGAAGAGGTTCCACGGGTTTTTCCATTACCGAAAACTGTACTTATAGTCGAAATTTTAGTTGAGTTAATGGGTATATTTGGTTTTAATGATTTTTCTTTAAGAAAACTAATCTCGGCGCCAGTATCCAACAGTAAATTTGCTTTTCCATTCTTAGCTATATTTAAAGGTAGGTTAGCAGAACACTTATTTAATAAACTACTATGTGATTGTTGTGCTGCTTGTTGGGGGAGAACGGTTTTATTGGGCTGACGCTTAGACTGTTTTATTGCGTCGAGGTGACAGCCCCGTCCTAGTTATTCTGTAAATTAATATTTTCAGATGATTGAGTGGAACGTGCATCCCATCGGTCTTTGGCTCTACATTCATCTATATAGTGGCCATTGCGTTGGCAAAACTCACATTGTTTCCTTGATGGGCTAACACCTATCATGTTTGCTTGGCGCCGTGAATTCATTGTTTGGCAATTTTGATTATTGTGTCCATAAACTTTACAATTAGTACAAAAGGGAGAAGATTTTCGTAATCTGCAATCAACGTAAGAGTGGAGGCCGATTGCAGAAACCACATTTATTTTGAAAAGGTTTAGTAGTTATATGATGATACTGCGTGTGTTTAGGTACATTGTTATTATTATTAGATTGCCCGTAGCCTGTATGTGGAACCTGTTTAGGTATTGGTTGGGAGTTTTGGGTAAATAAGACAGATTGCGGTGTAATCATATTATTCAAATAAGGAAATTGAGAAAGATTTTGATTACCAAAGCTCTGATTTAAATGAGATGTATGCGAGTCTGGCTGTATGTTTTGGTGTGCCACCAACATGTGAAGCTCCGATTCTTCCAATTTCTCTGCCTTTTCGATTACCTTTTCAAGAAACTGTTCTGCATCATTTAAAAGAAAGAATCGGTGATGTGGATTAAGTATCCCAGATTTAAAGGTAAAGACCGCAGTCTCTTCCAAATCTGAGTTAATGGCTTCAATACCTGAACTATGCCTTTTGCTGACAAGAGCCTTACACCCTTTTAAAAATTGTGTCACTCTTCTACCGTAGGAAAATAGCGATTCGCCAGGGAATTCCCTACTATTTCTTAATTCATTTAATTGGACGTGATATGGCTTTGTGTTAACCAATTTAGTGAGAAAAATAGTTTTTAATTCATCTAACGTTTTGTATTCGACACCGTCTAAGACAAATGCAGCTCTTCCTCTGAACTTAGTTGGTATTAATTGCAAAAAGAGCTTCCGCTCTTCCTCTTTAGTGAGGCACAAGTTCACATGTTCACAGCACTTAATAAAAATCTCCACCCCATTTACTAATATTTGGACCTAACTCTGCTTCTAGTAATGGTAAATTATTAATTACTATTTGGCTAATAAATGCCATGTCATTATTTTGCATGCTTACTTTCTTAATTATATTATTTCTAACAGATTTAAAATTCAGTTGGTTCTGCTCACCGTTTGTTCCTTTGTCTCCTAATGAGTATGATCTTCTTCTTAAATAGCAATTCCCTGATTTTAATTGTCGAATATACAGTGAATCTTCCTCTTCTGTTGGTAGATGTACTTCTTCTTCTCTGTTAATCACGCTATCACTCGTTGAATCGCTGTCTGTGCTATTGGCGCTACTCCAGATTGGGCTGGTATTGTCCAGATTGAAAGAATTTATCCTTTCCTCAAAGCGGCTGCTACTTTCTAGTATACTCTTCTCAATTGGGGTAGAGCAATTCTCAACATTCGACTGCTCTTCTGACATTAAAATTTGCAGATTTCAGATAACAGCGTTCCACTTCAACTTCTTGAAATTTATTTTATTTATTTATTTCACTGTCAATGCCAAATATGCTAAAACTTCAATTCTTTCGCACTTGTTAATTATTTGGGGTTACGAATTTCACTGTTTTCTGCAGCAGTCACTACAATTTTTTTTTTGTATGTACTCAGTAATAAAACAAAATCACCACACAGATTCGCATAACTCAACGAAAATAAAACTTAACCGGCTGCGCCAAAAATGTTAAGAACTCAGAAATAGGATGGTAAAAGAAAAACGGTTTTAATTTCTAGTAGAATTTTTTATTCTGCGTCTAGAACTCAACTACTTAATTTTATATTTTTACTCTGCTCAATCGTCAAATCGACCTCAAAAATTATTTGTTTTGTCATTTCAACAACTTTCAAACACTTCCGATTAGCAAATTAACTGACCCAGTTATTTAATTAATCGATCGCCTAAACTCAATTTACTGCAGTACAGAAATGTGTAAAAGTTATTGAATAAGCAAAACAATGACGATAATTTATGGAGCTTGCTTCAGTTGTTGGATTGTTGTGAAGTCTGACACCTACATTGATCTCATATAGACTTCACAACAGTTGCTCAGTGGCTAACATAGATAATGCTTTGGTTTGATAGTATCCATTCTCAAATTATACGAAGGAGATTTCTCGTCTACTAGACTGTAATTTATTGCAAATAATTTCACTAAATTTACAAAATGCATTTTAAGTGCAAAAAAAGGTTGAACTTTTCGACCCAGCGATCAGAGAGGTCTTATCAGTATGGTGATCTCTGATCGCCTACCATAGAAGCTCAATGATGGAGGTCATATCAATTGCCCATATAAATACTTTTTATAAAATTATGAGGTGGCAAGATTTCCCATTGCACTTTTCAAATTGGGTGATTGTTCCCCCTTTTTTTGTCTGACGGCATATTCTCAAATGCTTCAAATCCAGACGTTTGATCTACAGAAACTCTCGCCAATACTCTTCTAACATATCATATCTCGACTGTAATTCTTGAGTTGAAGTTTGTGTGGTATTACTAGATGCGAAATTTGCTGTTCTGGTCAAAGAGCCCTTGATTCGTCCTCTTTTAGCTTTTAAACTGTAACGCAGTTACATATATTATAGCTAGACACCAGCGAAAATGAGTGTCTAGCAGCCGCAACAATGTAACCCAGCCGCCGAGAGAAGAGCACACTACTGATCAGCAGCTCAGTAGTGTTCCGTGCTGGTGGCGTGATAGTAGAAGGGAGCATTCTACACCCGACGCCATCAGCCAGCCTGCCTATAAATAGCCGGCAGCCAGTAGTAAGATCACTCAGTCGATCACTAAGCATCGAAGTGAACACAACCGAAAATTACAGTCACCGATCAGCAAAATATCCGACCGCAAGAGGACAACTCCGAAGTGAACAGAGTTGACCCCCACCAGTGGATTACCAGCAGACTGGCTATAAAAGTCAGTCAAGCACCGAAAGATTAGTCAGTTGCCTCCCAGCAGCTCGACTAGACACATCTCCCGTCCAAGTCCCATCCGCAAGTCGTGTTGACTAGTTCAACGGCAAGCGCACGTTAATCATGCTGGCCTGAGAATTAGTAAACGCACGCACACCGTCCCTTACCCCCCGTGTAGGCTACTCTGCCGATAAGCGCACGTTAATCGTGTTGATCAGAAGAGTAGCGAGCGCACGAATATAACTTCCGTCCCCGTACCGTGTTGGCTACTCTGACGACGAAGCGCACGTTCATCGTGTTGGTCAGAGGAGTAGTAAGCGCACACATACATTCCGTCCCGAACCCCGAGTTGGCTATTCTGACGACAAGCGCACGTCATCGTGTTGGTCAGAAGAATAGTGAGCGCACACTCCGTCTCGTACCTCCCGTGTTGGCTATTCTGACGACAAGCGCACGTCATCGTGTTGGTCAGAAGAATAGCGAGAGCACGCTCCGCCCCGCATCCCCGTGTTGGCTACTCCTAACGACAAGCGCACGTTAATCGTGTTGGTCTAAGAAATAGTAAGCGCACGCTCCTCCCCGCACCTACGCCGCGTAGTCATAAGTTATTGTAAGTAAGTGAGGGAGTGTAGGTTAAGTAGTCTGCATTACGTAGACCGCCCGAACCGCAGAGCTAGAACAGCGCTCTGAACCCAGCAACGTTGGAAATCGGACCTGGACAATCTCATGACTATCCGCACACCAACAACCGACACGTTACAAAACCTTCCATTTCAAATTTTATAAAAATCGAAAATTTTGATTGATAGAGAACAAATGAAAATGCTTAAAGTTCTTCGTTAAGAAAAGTCAGTAATCACTAAATTATTTATTGTTAGAGACTATGCACGGGAAAAACTATCACTAGCTGTCGCGATAACCGATATATGTAGAGGTCGCTCAAATCGAAAATAGTGTTTTTTTGGCTGTTTTGGACTTTCAGGAAAACTGTTTCACATTTTCTGTCATAACTTTTTAATTTGACAATATTTTTTCTTGATTCTTTCTTCAAATTTAAAGGACTTTAGATGTCAACTTATTTCAATAAAAGACGTTTTAGAAAATTAAATTTTTTCATTTTTTATCTATTTTTCAAACCGAAAATTCAGACCCGGAGCTCCAATTTTTTGACATTGTGTCAATTTCTTTGTAAGGAAAAGTGGCACGCCGATATACTTCTTCTTCTATAGTGTATGAACTGTTCTCAAAATACTATTATCGATTTTAACAAATTACAAAGATGTGTCGACTTATAAAAGTAACGACTTTGTAACAATGACCCCTTCTTTTGCAATTATTGGATTGGGCACCCAAGCAAAATTAAAAAAGTATTTTGATTGATGCATATCAACCTGTGCGGCTGTTTGTCTCTCGGCCTGTCTGGCTGTCTGTTTGCCTGTCCGTCCACCTCACTGTAATTTAATAAGAATGGACTGAGCGTTCTTGCTTCAAAAATGCCACAAATATTGAACAGGCTGTGAAACCCTTTATTTCGTACAATTGCACACCGATTCATAATTTATTATTTTTTGTCGATTGGAAACACTAAAGATGTTATAAAATAGTATTGTATTAAATTAAAATTTTTTATGAAGTTAAACTTGTTTTAATTAACCCAACGCTTAATTTTTAATATTACTGAAAAATGTGTTCCTCTGCAGATTTGTTGTCAAATTTCATTGAGCTTGTAAAAGATAGAGGTATATAAACAATATATTCGTCTGAATTTTTATGTCAATTCCAATGCACTCCAATTATTACAGCCGTACTGTTTCCAAAATTGGTTACAGTTCAGTATACATTTTTAGCTTGAACGAGACACATAGATTTTGGCCAAAATTTGTGCCATTTTTTACTATAGCAATTAGATATAATGGCTCAGTTCATTCTTACTATATGTCAGTGGTCCGCCTGGTAAAATGATAACTAGAGAATGCGTTTACTTAGAGTGATGAAATTTTACACATGGGATTTAAAAAAAGAGCAAATTTAATTTCTAAAATGAGACAATTTGGGAAACTCTTTCGTAGTGTCCCCATACTAAAATTTGATTTTTAGAGGTACATAGAGAGTTGATTTTTGGTACGTGATGTTTTCGTATTACTAAATAGTAAAAAAAGTTTGAAAAATTTACTAAATCGAGAAACCCCTTCTTGGTGTTGCCATATAAAACTTTGGTTTTTCACTATATATTTGGATACTGACTGAGAACGCATTCGACATGGAGAGCTAAAATTTTGTAACCGGCGTTTTTATAAAAAATTGCAAATACAAATTCAAAAATGGACTTAATCGAGCAACCTTTTCTCTTTTCGTGCTGTTGCCATACAAAATTTTGGGCTTTCACTATATATTTGGACAATGCCTGAGAACGTGTCAACCTACAGTAGTGAAATTTTGTAAATAGCGTTTCCATAAAAATAGTAAATGAACAAAATCGGTCAAACCCTTCTTGGTATTGCCATACAGAGCTTTTGGTTCTAACTTTACTTAACTTATGTATTCATCTAGGATACAATATTATTGGTCTTAAGAACAGTTGTAACTTTCTATACTTTTATGGATCGGCACATATCCTTTGTAATTTGCAAAAATGCTTCACCGTCGATAATCGCATTTTGAGAACAGTTTATGCACCACATGATCCCCTTAAGTTATATATCCGCGTCTTTTTCTTACAAAAAAATCGACACGAATTCAAAAAAATTGAAGTTCCGGGTCCGAATTTTCGTTTTGAAAATATATAAAACATAGAAAAATGTAATTTTTAGAAGGTCTTTTACTGTCATAAGTTCATATCTAGGGTTCCTTAAATTTAAAAAAATAATCAAGAAAAATGTTTGTCAAATTAAAAAGTTATAACAGAAAATGTTGAACAGTTTTCCCGAAAGTCCAAAACAGCAAAAAAAAACACTATTTTCGATTTAAGCGACCTCTAAACATTAATGAATTTAACAGAAATTTTGCATAGAAGTTTAAAATAGCATTAGCCAACAAATTCTGAATGAGCATCTAGAGATTTTAACACTTTTGTTTTTTGGGCCATCCTAATGTAGAGGCCCAAAAGATTTCTATAAGTCTTGTCAGAGGATAATCCGGTAACAATATCAACCCTGTATTAAGTATTATGTACCCAAAATAATGCATTACAATATCTTCAATTTTCAATTAGTTTGTAATTTTTATTCTAAAACATCATTCAAATTTTAACTTAAGTTTTTCTATTGTTGGTCTAACTGTACGTGATAATCGTTTGATTTATGTAGTTATTATCTATCACTATAAAAACTTAAATACAATTCATTGTTCCTGCTTATATTAAATCCAATTAGCATATCTATTCTAGTGATTCAATGAAAAAAACAATATTAATAAAGTTTCGGGGACTTATCTGCTATCGAAAAGATTGTTTTCATGTGCTGATTCCACCATGTTTTGAATATAATTGTAGTTTCCTTAGTATTCTCCCTTACTGCAACTTCAATAAAAATACTACCGAGCTTTAATTTAATGATTCAATAATTCTACTTGAGCTGTACTACGGTTATACTATGAGTCGAGATCAGAACTTTATTTGCCAGAGTCATAAAACCAAGTGACTAGGAAAAATATTTTAAATTAGCAGCTTCATTCTGCTACATCAACCGATAACGGGTAGCTAATGTTTTTATAACGAGTGGTGAGAAAAATTCTGTTCTCGGCATGGCAATAGAATATGGTATCTACAATTCGTTTTGATTTTAACTCATGATAAGCTATAGTACAATGTATTTTGAATTTAACTACAAGAACTTGATATGAAAATTACAATTTAACAAGAAATTTATTTCACAGTTATATACTTCAAATTGAAAGATAACACTAACCCTCTCTCAGGAAGTACTAAAACAAAAATTGAATTAAATTTCAATTAAATGCCTTATTGAATACGACCCTTAGTTCTTAAAACTTTTACTCCCAATATTCCTATATATTACATCGAACCTTATTAATACCTGCATTACAACCTTCACCTTTCCATCCATTTGGAAAGTAGCCAAAGCTTTTTCGATTTCAACAAATCGACGCCCGTCGGGTGTTCGGGATATCAAACCAATTAGTATTCTGCTTTCTTCACGTGTCCCCAGGGATCTAATCTGGGACCGATTATGTTATGTAAATATATGGGGGAAAGTTCAAGTCAATTGTAGTTTACAAAAGTTCCATTGATACGTCCTGTATGCCTCTGGTGCTGCTTCATATGATGCCTATCTCCTTTCAGCATACCGTTAATACTCTTGTGTTAACTTCATAAGGAACTAAATAGGTCTGAGCATATTTCATTTGAATGTTTAAAAAATAAAAAAATAAATAAAAAATAAATTTCAGCCTCTCTGGTATCATCAAGGAAATAAAATATATGTCAAGATTCGGTTTGACAGATTGAAACCTTCAGACTGTAGAAAAATTCTTATGGTTACTCGTAACAGGCGACGAAAACTATCATATCACTAAGAAAGTCAGAATTGAAGCTTACACTGATATGAGATACCATCTCATATAGAAATGGGTTAATGCACTGCCTTTTTTTATTATAGGCCATGGCGTTTTAAAATGCATGTGTATGAGAAATGTGTCATTTGAATCCTTTTAACATTGCGGATTATTAGGAAACAAACACGTTAAATATTTAAAAATTTATCCTGAATAAACCACGCATCTGATAGTTCTAACGAGTTTTTATAGATCATAATGTTTACTTTTAAGAAAGTAAAAGTAATTGTGAGTACTTCAACAAAATAATTCATTGTAGCCGCGTTTTTCTAAACTCTACAGCCTTCGTTCTAGATGAAAGTTCTTTTTTAAGTTTGAAGTCTCTTTTCCAAATTCACAAACTTACAAATTCATAATAATAATGAAAATTTACGAATTTATCATAATACTTAAATTTCTGTCAGTTACATTTCATTTGTGTGTAGACTTCATAAAACGATCGATTTAACGTTTTTTTACATCCAATGATGTGTCATTCACTCATTTGAATTTAGTATAAGAGACATATAAACTATGACTATAAATCTATAATAGCTGCATAAGACATTTAGATTTTGAGTTTTCAATCTTATAAAGGATCCAGTTGGTTGCAGTGAGCATCTACATCAGATGTCCAGCTTTAGGTTTTTGTTTGCTACTGATAGTTTCTTATTAATAAGGATAAGGATAAGGAATTGTCTGACTCTCAACCATCACCTCTCGTGGAGCAAGGAGTAGACTCTAACTGTCCGGTACCTAATGCACACAGTAGTAAATCAGCCAAAAAGCTGAGGAACAGCCGAAGACACCAGCATAGCTCTAATGTGGCGATTCTTTCAAATCAGGACTCTGCTCAATCTGCAGCAAGCACTGCTCTAGTTCTCGTTACATATGCTTCTGTAGCTGAAATGAGGGAGCGTTCCATAGTATCGAATGACACTTCATGTGTGTCCTCTCTAGGAAATGGCAATGGTGCCTCTCTGTGAACGGTACCTAATCCTTCGAGTGTTTTCGTCACGCGTTTTTCTTCAGAAACCATCTGCGCGGATATTTTAAGGTATCTGAAGTCCAAGGATATTGCAACAGATGGTATTTCTTGTCGTAAAATTAGTATTTGTTATAACTGTGTCCGCAGCTGAGCAGGATAAGTTATTGGATTCCACATTTTGGCCTTTTGGCGCTCTTACTAAATTGTTCATACCTTCCGGGCGCCAACATAGCAATACAGCTAAAATAAGTAGCGAAATCTCAAAAGCTTAAATCGCTTTCCCTTTACTATCAAAACGTAAGGGGGATTCGGGCTAAAACTGCACAAATCTTCAATTCCTCTATTGCAAATTGTTTTGATATAGTTGCTTTCACTGAAATTTGGCTGTATCATGGTTTTCGCGATGCTGAAATTTTTGACAATTCGTATCAAATTTTTAGAAGAGATAGACATACTGATTCTGAAGCTCGTGGCGGTGGCGTACTCCGCACCTGTAAACACCACTTTAATTACACCCAAGTTGAGCTTCCTAGTTTCTCCAATACTCTCGACATTGAACTATAGTTCTTAAACTGTCTCTCTTAAAATATGACTTATACATACTTTGCTGTTATATTCCTCCAGTCTCGATAAATATCATCGACGACAAAGGTCAGAATATTTCTGACCTACTCATTTTAGCATCTAATTTTATCCATGTTTAGATAGAACCTCTTGACGAATTACTACTTATTGGTTATTTTAAATTACCCAGTATACAATGGGTACTTAATGAAGATGACGATGACTATCTTCCACTTAATAACTTGACAACAAGGGATTCACTCTTCTTGGACACTATTTCATCTCTTGGTCTCAGCCAAATCAGTATTGTTATGAATGATATGGGTAGGCACTTAGACCTGGTATTTTCTATTGACACGGGTAACTTATTAGTTGAACCTAGCCCAGTTATAATGTCTACTCTTGACAAATACCACCCCCTCTGCTAATTACATATTGCTTTGAAACCGAAAACGTCACATATTGTGACGAAACGCAATACTTTTTCAATTTAGAAAGGCTGACTTTTCGGAACTTTCCAGTAGACTTACCTCTATGGGTTTCAACACATTACTGTCTTGCAATAGTGTTGATGAAAACGTTTCTAAGTTTTACGTAATTCTTTTTAATTTATTCTCTTCCCATGTTCCCCGTGAGCGTCAGCGGCTCTCTAAAACATCTACTCCATGGTTCAATAAAGAACTGAAACGTCTTAAAAATAGAAAGAATAAACTGTGGAAAAGTTATATGCGGGACAAGGACATTATAGGTCACAACAATTTCCTCACATCCTATAATGAGTACTAAGAACTTTCTTCTACACTTTATGATGAATATATTCAAATCATGCGTACGAAATTATTTAGTGACCCACGGATCTGTTTTAAGTTTATTAATATGAAGAAAAAAACGGACAACTACTCCAATACCATGAGGTACAAGGATTCTGCTAGTGATGATTCGTCTGAAATTTCAGTCATGTTTGCTTCATATTATGACAATGCCTTCGCCTCGTCAAATTTTCAACTTCAGTCATATAAATGACTCTTATACCGTTTCATTCACTATCCCTTCAATTTCAGAAGAGGATATAATCATATCATATTAATTGGCTTCCAAATGACTTCAGAACTGGTCCTGATGCGATCACTCCATCCTTCTTTAAGTCATGCTGCTTCGCCCTGGCAGCTACGGTGAGTATTAACTTCCAAAAATCGCTCGATAGTGGTTGTTTTCCGCAGCTATGGAGAAATTCCTTTATCATACCTATCCACAAAAAAGGTAGTAAAAATGACATTTCTAACTATAAACCTATTGTAAAATTATATTGCATGCTCAAATTATTCGAATATATCATTTATTTTCAAGCTCCTGTAATCTCTTCAAACCAACATGGGTTTATTTCGAGCAGGTCTACAACCACTAACTTGTTGGATTTTGTCTCGGATGCCATTTGCGGGTTTGCAAAAGCCTATCAGACAGATTGTATTTTTATAGACTTTAGTAAGGCGTTCGTCAAGTTATCTCCATGATACTGTTTAAAATGGAAAGGTATGGGTTTCCCCCAATATTTCTAAAATGGACGGAGCCTTATTTAGATAACAGAACATACCAAACCTTATTCCGCCATTCCATCTCTAGAGTTTTGAAGGTTTCGTCTGGCGTACCTCAAGGGAGTCACTTGGGCCCGTTGTTCTTTATTCTGTCTATTGACGACATTGTCTCTGCAGTGAGATACTGTAAGGTATGCTGACGATGTTAAGCTTTTCGTTCACATTAAATCTGTTCAAAAATTTTACAATTAGTGCAAGAGCAATAATTTGGTACTCAATATCGACAAATGTGAGGTTATGACTTTCCATAGGAATCAGACACGAATCACTTATGATTATGAGTTCTCGGATTCCACGATTCGCCATGTGGGTTTTGTCTGTGACTTGGGTGTCAAATATGATCACAGATTGAATTTTGTCTCCCATATAAACTATATGGTATCAAAGAGTAGTTCTATGCTGGGTTATATAAAACGTTGGTCCCGAGAGTTTTCGAATCCTACCATAACATTGCGTTTGTGCACTTGTTTTGTGAGACCACTTCTTGAGTATGCTAGCCAGGTCTGGTCTCCATTTTACGGTACACACATTGACCGTATCGAGTCTGTTCAGCGGAACTTCCTACGATTTGCTCTCAGGCATATATCCTGGAATAATTCTTTAATTCTTCCGCCCTATGAGGATCGCTTGAATCTTTTTAATATGCAGTCGCTTGAAAAACGTCGCATGGTTGCCGATGTAACTTTTGTGCATCAACTCTTAAACGCGAATATTGATTCTCCATCGTTACTTAACAAAATCTCCTTCCGTGATAGTAGCATAGTAGCCACAATTTGCGAAGGCTACCTCTGTTGCATGTTAACTCCCCAAGGTCTAACTTTAGCATGTATGAACATACTAATCGCATGTGTATTACTGTTAATACTAATATGGCTAAGAATTTTGTTGTTAACGTTTCTAAGTAAGTTTTTTATCTTTTTGTTCTACGTCGCATTGCATCTCATTTCATCCGGTGTTTGGTCTATGTTTAGTGTAACATACTAATACTAACACCGACTAAGTGATGAAACGCATGTATTGTTGACCGTTTATTTATTAAACGTGTCCATGCAGCGAGCTTGTGTTAAGCTGGTTCTGATAGGCAGATTATATTTTGGCTTAAATTATTCTTTCTGTAGTCTCCTCGCTTTTGTCAATCAAATCTACGAAAAATTGTGCATATTTCCTTTCTAGAAGTCACAAAAGCTAGAGCTGGTCTACTAAGGACAGGGTCGCCATCGCTGATTTCAACCAAATTCACAGTATACATAATATGTAACGTTGGAATAGTAATGAAACTGCCGCAATTCGGAGCTCCAGTTGGCCGAGCCAAAATGAAATAATGCATAATGTAGAGCAGCCCGGGGATAAAATTAACACTTTACGGAAAAGCTTTGATAATTACCATCTTGTGGGTATATTCAGAATATGTCTTTTCTTTTCATTACAAATCTACAATTTGTTATCTTTCATCTACGAAAAACCAGAAATCATTATCACAATTATATTAGGAGCATTTTCCAAAATAAGATTACGAGGTTCGCTAAATTAATTTCGACTTACATTATTTAGCTGCATATGTACCTACATATATGGCTGAGGTGTGCTAGTGAAAAGCAACTACGCCTTATTTCGGAAAATTCCAACCGATTTTCAAAACTCTTATTGCTAAATTCATTGTGAATTTTTTATGATTTTACTACTACTACTAAATACTAACTGAAATAAGATACTTCTAATATACATACATATATAGGTATGGCTTAGTATATACAAATCACGTGTTACTGCGTTCGTACATGCTTATCTACGAAACAGCCGAACAGATATCAATGAAATTTTGTGAATGTAAGCAAGGTTGGTTATAGCTTTAAACACAGCATAGTTTTGGACACGTTAGATTGCGCTGTTGTCCAGATCTAAAAAACTTTCTGAGAATGCGTCGGCGTGGAAAGCTGAAATTTTGTACATGGCGTTTTCATACAAATTCCAAATAAAATTTAAAGAAAGGACTAAATCCGGCATTTGCTTCTTGATGTTGCCATACAAAATATTGGTTTTTCACTATACAGGGTGATTCTGATCAAGATACCTTCCGGTATACCACGCGATTCCTTGAGGTAGTCTGATCAAAAAATTGTTCCACATACCCCCCCCCCCCCCCCCCCCCCCCCCCCTAGAAACCTTCCTTTAGGAGTGGTGGCAAGCTGAAGATTTCGCCAAACCCTGATGGGAATAAATGAGTATAACTTTTGAACCACACTATAGATTTTGGTTATTGTTCGCTTATTAAATAGCTAAGAATAGTAGCTGTCAAAAAGTGTATTACTCTGTATTTTTTAATTAAGCATCTTTAAATTATTCTCAAATATTTCCAAAACATTGGGAAATGTGGAACAATTTTTTGATCAGCTTACCTCAAGGAATCGCGTGGTATACCGGAAGGTATCTTAATCAGAATCACCCTGTATATTTCAAAACTGTCTGAGTACGCGTGAACGTGGAGAGCTCAAATATTGTACACACTGTTTTCATACAGATTTCAAATACAAATTCTAAAATGGAGCAAATCGGGCGACCCTTTTTCTGTTGCCATACAAAGCTTTAGTTTTTCACTATATATTTGGAAACTGCCTGAGAACGCGTCGACGTGGGGAGCTCAAATTTTGTACGCGGCTTTTTTTAAAAAAGAAATTAATTTAACTTCAAAAATAGAACAAATCGGGCACAAATTTTGTTTTTAACTATATATTTGGACACTGCCTGAGAACGAGTCGTCGACGTGGAGAAGTAAAATTTGGTACATGCTCTTTTCATAGCAATGGTAAATAAAATTTCAAAATAGCACTAAATCGGGCTACCCCTTCTTGATGTTGTCATATAAAACTTTTGTTTTTCACTACATATATACTTAGAATCTGCCTGAGAGCACGTAGATGCGGAGTGCTCAAATTATGTACACGGCGTTTTCATGAAAATTGCAAATACGAGTTTAAAAA